>PVHP010039273.1:0-16450 GCA_004024765.1 Zapus hudsonius | reverse complement strand
CCTGGAAACCCTTCCTCGGTTTCTGAGGTGCATTCCTGCTCTGACCAGCTTCTTTTCTCCTTTAGAGACAAGACCCTGTGTCCTGGGACGAAACCTTTGTGAATCTGTCCAGAAGTGTGATAGAGACCAGATACACCCTGTTGCCCTATCTCTACACGTTGATGTACAAGGCCCACACGGAGGGCACCACTGTTGTGCGGCCGCTTCTCCATGAGTGAGTGTCTAGCTGCAATCTGTTGGCAATGCATAGCTTATTTAACCTGCAGGCTGTGGTGCAAATAACTCCTGCACATTGAATTCATGCTTCTCCTTTGTTATGAGCTCTCTTGACAGACAGCATACTTCATCCCTCCTTTAAATACAGTTCTAAATACCTCACCAGTCTTGTGTGAAAGATTACTCTGTTTTTTTTTAAATTATAACACTCAGCACAGCATTCTTTCTTGTTTGTCCATGCATAGTACTTCATATCTTGTGTAACAGTCTTGTTATGTGTACACTGGCCTGGACACGTTCATATCAGCTAAGTGGTTGTCCCAGGAAGAGCAGGAGGGACCAGTGCTGTTTGTGAAATTCAATGTGATATGATGTCAAAATGGACAATATTTTGTAGGAAATAAGCCATCTAAGCTTCCTAATGTTTGAAGAACATGATGTGTGGAGTGGGGTTGGTAAGATCCTGACTAACCTAGTGAAATATGAAGAAGGTAGAGGCTATAATGCTCGAGATCTGACTTGAGTCTGCTGGGATTTCTAATTATATATAAATTTATGCGTGCTTGTAAGTGAGTACAGCTGTGTACATGTGTGAATGTGGTACACGTTTACCATGTTGCATATGTAGAGGACAGAGGATAACCTTCAGTTCTGTCCTGTCCATACTGCCTCACTGGGTCTGGATCTCACTCTGTTTCTGTTGTTTTGCTGAGCTTTCTGAGAGCATCTAGGAAATTCTCCTGTCTCTGCCTTCAGTCTTGCTTTGGTTTGGTAGTATTAGGATTACAGAAACCTTCCATTGCTTCTGGCTTTTTAGATGGGGTCTTGAAGGTCAAGGATTCTAATTTGGGTACTCGGGTTGATCCAGGGTTAGCGTTTTATCTTTGGAGGAATCGCAACAAACTCCTGAACTTGTTTTTGATTTTTCCCCAGGGATTTGGGCTGGACTTGTTGGGATATCATTGAATGCCTTCATTTTTCTTTCCAGGTTTGTGTCAGACAGAGAGACCTGGACTATAGACAGACAGTTCCTGCTGGGTCCTGCCTTCCTGGTCAGCCCTGTGCTGGAGCCCGTGAGTACAGCCCTCCCTGTGGGTGTAGGATTCCAGCTGTCAGCCTGAATGAATAGGGAGGAAGAAGGCTGCTGTGAGAGGGATCCCAGACATGGTTTCTCATTCTACCTCTATCTCTTCTGGTCCTTCTGAGCAGAATATCATCAGTAAGATATTCTACCATCATCTCCTCCTTTAATGTCAGCCTAACAATTCCAGTTCATAGAGCAATCAAGAAAACAAAGGAAACTTAGGCTAAGTTTAGGATGCAATCACTTCTCCACAAACTAAAACATGGTATATATCATCAGGTGCAGGGAGTCGTGTAAAGGTTCATTATTATCTACCATTATTAACTCAAACTTACAGAACTATTTGTACTAATATGTGTCATCCTGTGGCTGTTGGCCTTTCTTTTCCTTACATACATTGTCTTGAGGTCACCAAATACCATTTATATGTTTTCTCTATTTATAAGACTTTCTGATAAAAAGAACAGCTAATTAAATTGCTGACATATATTTGAACCTGCATGATATTTTTTTTTCTATTCCATAGCCAACGTTTCCTATTATACATATAGGGAATGGATCACTATGTAGAAAATGCTATGTAATTTTTTCCCTCTGAAGTCCTGTAATCCAAATGACTTATGGAAGGCACTTTGTTGAAATGGAATGCGACCCCAGACCCAAAATCAAACAGACACTGAAAGGTCTGGAGAGTGAAAAGGAAACTTTATTTGGATGACCGGCCGGGGCTAACTCTACTCAGGAGAGAGTCAGCAGCCAGTTCTGGTAGCTCAGGATTTATAAAGAAAAAAACCACCTCCTTAACTTTGTAGAAGGAGCAGAAATGGAAAAAGCAGTTAGTTATTTATCAGTCAGCACTCTACCTATTTTGAAATATTTTTTAGTTTTCAGAAATGATTATCTCTGGGGCAAGACCCAGTTTTTGAAACTTACAGTAAACTTAACATAACCACACAGTCATGACCTGGTCATGGTCTGGTACCAACAAATTGTTTTCCTTACTTGGAGAGCAATGGTTGGTTTAACTATTTCATAGTGTGGTGGCCTTACTTCTGCTGTTGGAAAAGGGGAAGGGAAAGAGGCTTCCGAGCATTGATGATATGAAAAGATCTGAACTAAGTGTGTCCAATTCCATCTCTCTTATTTGAACCCTTCATTCCCCACCCCCACACCAGTTACTCTGTCCTATACAGCAGTGCCCTCACCCATGCTTTCTTTGTTTAATTTCAGAATGTCAGAAATGTCAGCGCATATTTCCCTCAGGCCCGCTGGTATGACTACTACACTGTAAGTTCTTCTTAATGTCGATACATCCTAGAAAACGGAAAAGCATGTCTTTGGATATGACAGTTATTGTGTCAAATACCACTTATGGAAATCAACTCCTCTGGTCCTGGACACCTTTAATCCTTGTGGCCTCAGGAGTTTTGTTTGTTTGTTTTTACCTCTCATTGGAATGAGACTGTGCGCTTCCTCACAGAAGGGTTATAGTATAGTGTAAGTGATATAGATATTTAGAGCATCTCATTTGGTGGCTGGCTTATTGGAAATGTTCCTTACACGTGAATTTGTATCTTTCATTGTGTATCACTATTTACAGTGGTGAGATGCCAGTAACTCTTGAAATTGGAACCTAGGCTCATGATTTTTTAATGAAAACTCTTAATAATGGAGACTTTTTCCTCTGGGTTTTTATTGAATGTCAGTCTATACCATGGATACTTGAAGAGAGTTACTCCATATAATTACATAAAGTAAGTTTTGAGCAGTTGAAAAATGCAAAGACATAAAGGGTGTGACTTGTAGTCTGAGCAGCACAAAGACATTGTACTGATGAGAAGCTCTGTGTTGAGTGTATCTGGCCAGTGCCAACTAAGAGTCCCTTTAAGAGAACACAGCCTTAGTGGTGTACTTGTTCTCTAACAGACCTTCTCCTCTGATGTTATGACAAGAAAGAAAGTGGTCGACTATAAATACAGTAGAAAGAAGGGACAGAACATGCACCAGCCCCTTTCATTCACAGGGATTGAAGTTTGGGTGCTGAAACGGGACAAAGGAAATGGAATTGTCATTACTGGTTTTGAGAGTGTAGAGTTACTTCCTAAATTCTGTGCTGTAGACTGGGTTTGTCCTCAGGAAGGCGATACTCTAGAGCTTTTTGAGAGGATTAACAGTTTTCTTAAGTGACCCTCATTTGGTCTTGAGTTTGCATATTGACTATTCTGTACCCTAACAGTCATCCCTTCTTGTCATATCTCAGAAGTCCAGTGCTGAGCCTAGATACTGGTTAAACAGGTAGGAGCCCAGACACAGTTTAAAGAAGCTATTCATTGTAAGGCTGGGACTGCTTTGGAATGGTTTTAAGATTATGGACCTTCTTACTCATAGGTATCTTGGTAGTCCATTTTAACTTCAGCCTTGCCCAGGAACAGAGCTCCTAATGTTGAAATGTAGGGCACAGGCCCCTATGGAGTTTACCATGTGATGAGAAGCTAAGACTTTCTTGTCACAAACACTATCACATATGTAAATACTTATAGAAACATATTAAAAGAGTGAAGAAGGAGGCTAATGAAGAAAAGCTTCTCTAATGGCTGAAATTACACATGGTTTTTAAAATAGAAAATAGCTTTAGATGAAAAAGTAGAGGGAATAAAAAAAATCCCATGAAAGACAACAGTTAATGTAACTGGCATTCAGAAATAAAGACATTAATGAGAAAATGTCACCTTAATTAGTCTTCACAAGCTCTGGATACTCAGAGTGTTTTTTTTTCATTTTTCTATGATTAGATTGGTCAAATTTGTCACCTATTTTTGTTTAATGTTGTGTTGAAATATAGGCATGCACAGTTGTTTACTTGCTTATAGCAACTTCTCCTTAATACTAAATTGAGTGGTCAAAGGGGAGGATTTTGCTGATCAGTAGATATTTGCAAAGTCTGGAGTCATTTTTGATATTGCTCTTGGGGTGGAGGGGGTCTCTTCTGGCATCTAGTAGACAGACACTGAGGGAGCTCATCAACATGAATACAGCACAGGACAGTCTAAGAACAACATTGTCTGTCATGAAAAGTCAATGACGCCTTTTTGGAGCTGGAAAAAGGTGTAAGAAAGAGAGGTTTATCCATCAGGTCAGACAGCACCTCTCAAGAAGGAGAAAAAATAAAGATGCCAATGAAGAAAGGTAAACATGAAGTTGGGTGTATTCTGTAAACATAAGGATATGTAAATAAATCTGTTTGTTTAGAGCTTTTCTTGTCAATAAGAATCAAGGGTGTTAACTGGTAGAGATGAGAGTGGGGCCTTGAGGGGGGGATGGAGACTCTAGCTTCTTGGTGAAAGAGAACGTCGAAAATGCCCTTCTATTTACATCACAAGCCAACAAGGAATGAACCAAGACATTGCTCAATGCCATCCTGCAGTTCTCTGTGATTTAGAAACAGAACAAGGTGGCTGAAATCTATGCTAGGACCTCCCATAGTATGTGCTGAAGATCTCCACCCTAAATACTACCAAGTCCAAGTCCAGAGACTCTCAAAGAGTTTGCTGTAAGAACAGCAGCAAAGCAAGATTGTCACACAACAGTGGTGAATACACCAAGAGTGATCACAGGAGTGCGTTGAATGCAGATTCAAGGAGGTGAATGTCTCTGAATGTCTGATGAATGCACTGCTCAGGGAGGTGTGTGTCTCTCCCTCATCATCTTCTCTCTTGCCCACAGGGTGCTGATATCCATGCAAAAGGACAGTGGAGGACCTTGCCAGCCCCTCTGGACCACATTAATCTTCATATCCGTGGGGGCTACATCCTGCCCACACAGAAGCCTGCCCTAAACACCCAATTAAGGTGAGTGAGGGAACAAGGACCTGCTTTGCCTAATGCTTAGCTCCCTCCATTGTGATGAGAGCCACACATGCAGCAAACAACAACCTCAAGGCCAAAGGTAATTTCCTGAGCATTCACTTCTCTGTGTGCCTGCATGGTTTTATCTTCTCCCAAACTGATCATTTTCTTCTACATTGTTGAGCGGAGGGATGCTGAACCAGCAGGCTGAGTGTGGTGAGGAAGAATGCTGGGTCTGCTGCTCTGTTGTGGGTATTGGTGCAGGACCACAGCCTTTGAAATGGTGCTGCCCACATTTAGGGTGGGTCTTGCCACTTTGATTAACCTAATCAAGGCAATACCTCACAGATAAGCACGGAGACTAAGCTAATCAACATATTCCTCACAGAAGATTCTGGGTTCTGTTATGTTGACATTCAGTATAAATCATTACAGATGTCTGATGGACTATCAGAGTGTGATTCCAAGTTGTTAGGAGCCTGCATTTTTCACATTTTAAAATGCATCTAGCCTGGTCATGCCCCACAATGCACTTCTGCAGGTACAGCCATGTATTTTGCTGTAATTGTGTTTCTAATAATTTATGCTAGGCCAGGGAGTGAAGCTTGACAGGCAGCTTCTTTACCACTGAGCTGCATCTTCTTTCCCCCAGGACACTCCCCATATTTCTAGTAATTTATTTACTTATTATAATTCATTAGTCATTACATATTAAATGTGTGAGTAAATATCAATCACAGATATTTCCCCACATATATACATCATGCATTTATTAGTCCTTCTACAACTGTTTCTTCTACCCCCAACCCCCATCCCTGGTACCCTTTTCAATCCTTGTTTGATTTTCAGGGTTTTATTGTTTCTACTTTTGACTTATAAACAAAACTAATTCAATATATTAGTTTCCGTGTTTGACTTCTTTTGATTAACATGCTATCATTTCATGTTCTTTATGACGGAATAAACCCTGGTTCACTCTTCATGATCCAAGTTAGACTCAGATATCATTGGCCATAAACTTCCACTCTTTCCAGAAGGGACTTGCCAATTCCTGGTTATTAAAATGTTTTAATTTTCTTCTTATTGGATATTTCTCTTTCTGCTTTACTGTCATTAAATATTTTGACCATAAATTTCCCATGTCCTATGTTTTAAAATGCTAATGTGTATAGTCCTTGTGGGAAAATTTTATAGCTATTCCTGTTGACTTTAGTTCATGCTGATGTATTACCTCATGTATCTAGTGGTGTTTATTTTTCTCTTTGTGGTTGATGTTAAAGACCCAAATGTGGGTCTTCTTCTGCAGGGATGATTGTCTTCTGAGGCAGGGCCTTTTGTCAACTTAGGATCACATCAACTCCTTTCAAGGATCTCATCTGCATATGCAAATTAGAAAATTGGCTTCTCTAGCTCAGATCACCAAACAGGTTTAGAGACCCTGTTATAAACCTTATCAGTTTTTTTTCATGGGGTAAATTCTGGGTTTGGCTTAATGGCATCATTGTGGTTTTAGTTATTTTGTTGCTTATTATTGTTTTTGTCTCTTAGGCATATCCTTTATTGTCTTTCAAGCCCAACAAATATTTTAAAGTGGTATTATGTACTGCATCTTATCTAGGGCTGAGTAGTATTGGAGTGAGTGGTTCTGATTATGTCGCACACTTGTGGAAGTATCTCTATTTCTGTCACTTCATTTCCTGCATTGGTTATTTGGTGAAAATGTCCAGGGTTTCTTATCACATCTAAGGTCAAAGTGATCAGAGGATGTGGGTTATTTATCTGTTTGTTTCCTGGATATTTTAGTCATGATGGCTCAATCCATGCATCTTAGAGAAAAGTAGGTGACTGTTGATAGTGGAACCTGAGTGTGTAGAGGAAGGCTGATCTGGGAACAGGAGGCCAGTGAAGAACAATGTGAGTAAAGACACTGGGAAGTATTAAGAGAAATGGTAAAGTGAGGAAATCACAAATGAAAGTGCTGTCTCTCTCCCACTTTCCATATGTCCATTGATTTACCAGATATCATTATATCTCCTATTCGAAATTATAAAACTAATCACTAAGATGAATTATTTTACTCTCAAAAGAAAACCACAAACATTAAGTTAAGGAAAGTTAGCCAGGAAGGCAGGGTGGTGCAAGCTTGTAATCATGCTTCTAATTCTAGCACTTGAGAGATTCAGGCAGGAGGACCATGAGTTCCAGGTCAGTCTGGGCTCTTTGTCTCAAAAATAAATGAGAAAATAACCCAAAATACAAAAAAAAACCCGACTTGCTATTACATCAATTAACCTTATTTTATGTCTAGCTTTCTGGGTAAAACTATCCTTAAACAAGGAAAACTGTGTCTTCTCCATAGCAGTTGATATTTTCCTTGAAGTACAATCTCTAAAATGACCCACCCAAGCACTCTGTCTAGGGTTTCCTCCTCTTCTAACAGTCTGTTTGCTGGATAATAGTTGTATCCACAGATTTGATTGTCATTACTACAGTGATTGTTATGTTCACATTCTGGCCTCCTACATGAATGTTTATTGCTAATGTTTGGGATCTTTCTTTCTGGTGACATTACTGATACTGTAGTAGGATGCTCCTGAAATTTTTGCCTCTGTCCCCGAAGGAAAAGCAGTACCATTTATGACTAGTACCTTCCCCCACTTAAAATTTGATGCTACAATTTAGCGTAAATCCTTGAGCCCTAAAGATTTGTGCCTTACTTGAATCTTGTTTCCACAGCCGGAAGAACCCTCTGGGTCTCATCATCGCTCTGGATGAGAACAAAGAAGCCAAAGGAGAACTGTTCTGGGATGACGGACAGACGAAGGGTGAGTGCTGTGCACAGGAGATGGCTGCCATTAAACTCAGATCTCTGACTTTGTCCCTTGTAGCAATTACCTTCTCATTGCTGGGAAACAACACCTGATCAAAAGCAGCTGATGGAAGGAAAGGGTTTATTTTGGCTTACAGGTTTGAGGGAGAGTTTCATCATTTCAGGAAAAGCATGGCTGAGCATAAGATGCCATCATACCTAGTCACATGTCATCAATTGGAAGACAGCAGCAAGATTGAGTTTGCTATTGTTCACCCAGTGGAGCTGGACTAATAAACTGCCTAAGTGACATACATTCTCCAGCAAGACTCCACTAGTTAAGGGCAGAACAAGAGGCTTAATCACAAATGCATGAGATTAAGGGGCACTTTTCATCTTCAAACCATAACATTCTGCCCCTCTTCCCATTGATTCACAGCCATTTCATGATGTCCAACTTTTAATAGTCTCTACTAATTCCAACACTCTTCAAAACTCAAGTCCAAAGCCTCAACTGATACTCAAGACAGACTCTTAGCTGAATTTATAAAATAAAATCACAAGTTACATATGTCCAATACATAATGGCATAGAGCAGACATTCCCATTCCAAAAAGAAGGCATAGCAAGGAAGGTCTGGATCAAACAAGATAGAAAACCAGTAGGGCAGACATGAAATCCATGCCCACCATCTAGGATATACTTAAAGAAGTGCTCCAAAGGCTTGAGTGGGTTCTCTCCTCCAGCTGTGCTGCCTTTAGCCTGGGCAGTTCCACTCCAGCTAGCAACCTTCCTTGGCAGCCACCCCATAATACTGGCATCTTCCCTGCAATCAGGATTCATCTTCACATACAATAGCCACACAGGGGAACATTTCACATTCAAATCACTATACTTTGCACACTGGCTGTCCATTCAGGAGCAGAAGAAATCTGACTAGGCACAGTAGCAAAGTCCCCATAGAGAAGTGTTTTGATTTTTCATTCAGAGACTGTGATAGATGAACCATAGATAATTCTGTCTCTCAGAATTGTCCCATAGACCAGTGATGTCTCACAGGCTGTCTTCTTATTGCAAACACCCCCAGATGACACATTTTCAAGACCGTTTCTATAATTCACCTGTAATGTAAATATCTCCCCCAGATCCTTTTACACAACTGTTTTTGATGTGAAGTGCATACACATGTCAGTGAGGAAGTGCGCATGTACTTTGCCAGTGTACGTGTTGCTAGCACACTTTTTGGCTCCAGTGCAGTGACAATTCTCGAGGCTCAGCTTAGGAAACTATGAGATGTACCTCCGAAACAATGGGAAGGGTCTTCACAAGGTTATGTAGGAAGGAGAAAGCAAACCAGGAGATTCACTTGGAGACTCTGAAGACATGACCTTTAAATTTTATTTTAAAGTAATTGAAAAATAAAAAGATGAATAACAGATACCATATATTATACATACATTAGCTCTTAGAAACTTTTCTTCTAACAGAATGTTTCTGTTTTTATCAACTTCCCATTTCCTCTACTCCCCCCTCCCCTAGCAGCCACTGTTCCAGGTACTGCTCATTAATTCAGCATTTTTGAGAGTCACATATAAATGAGGTTGCAAAGTGTTTTTCTTTTTGTGGTTTGCTTATTTCACATGTCACTCACTGAAGCATTTCTGTCCCTTTACTGACCAAAGAATACTCTAGTGTAGATAAGTGCTACAATGACTTTATCCATTCTTCTTTCAATGGATACTTAAGTGTTTCCCACACCCTGGATGAAAGACTGAAAGGTGAGGGCTGACAGCAGAAGCCTCCTAGGAGAAAACATAAAGGAAAAAGTTGATTCCATCTTTCGTTGTGTTTTTTTTTTTTATAAGACACCAGAGGGCCCAGTAATAAAAGAGGAAACCAACAATTCACACTAGATCAATATAAAATCTTCTACGCAACAAAGAAAACAATCAAACAAAAGGGCAATGCACTGTGGTTAAAAAATATGTGAATCATATATCTGACAAGAGCATTGATAAGAAAAATATAAAATAACTGGAAAACCAATAGCAAGAAAATATTTAACTTGATACAAAAATGGGCAATGAAACAATTGATATTTCCCCAAATACTGAGCACCTCTAATCAGTTCAGACTTGCAAAAGTATTATAGGATGAGTGCATATTAGGATGAGTACCATGAAGATGTAAAAAGTGTTGGCAGGCTGGATTTGGTGGCTTACACTTTTAATCTCAGCCTTCAGGAGTTTGAGGTAGAAGGATCACCGTGAGTTTGAGGCCATCCTTTGCTACAGAGTGAATTTCACATCAATATGGGCTAGTGTGAGATTGCCTAAAAAAAAGTGTTGGTTAGAATGTAGAAAAAGTGGAACAAGTACATACTGCTGATGGACATGGAAATGGGTTCAGTCATTATGCCAAATGGTGTAGAGATTCTTGAAATATTTCTACTACATGTTCAGTACTTCCATTTGTGAGTAAATATGCAATGAAGTGAAATGAGTTCTGTCCCTGATTCACAGGGGCATTGCTGATAGTAGCTTAGATACAGAAATAGCTTAAGTGTTCACTGGTTGATGAATCCGTAAACATCTGTGGCAGGAATACTATACTGTCATGAAAAGAAGGAAATCCTGCCACTTGTAGTATCACCAGAAGAGGTGGTATTTGTCCTTCTGTGATAGCCAAGCTGGTCTGATTCTTCTTTCTTCTGCTTTCAGATACTGTGGCCAATAACATTTACATTTTATGTGAATTTTCTGCCACTCAAGTAAGTAGCATATTTTTATGAATCTTAAAAGTGTAGGCTTTTGTCTATTAGCCCTCCTGTGTTTTGCATGTGTGACTTCACTTGCAGTATCACCAATGGGTGAACACGTTTCCGCTCATGATTTAACTTTCAATAATCACATCATGTATGTTATCAAAAGGCAGCAATGACATTTATAAATCAAAGCAAATTTCACCTTTGAGGAGATTTTTTAAAAAAGCTTCAATATTTTAGAGAAATATTTTAAACATCTCTGTGTATATGTGATTCATATTTTCCCAAGTAATAATTCAAATGAGTCAGCCCTCCTTGAGCACACCTAAGTAGAGAAAGGTCAGAGGCATTCAGAGCAGTGTTGAATTTTGGGTCTAGAATGGGACATTTGAAGGACTGGTGAATCTTGGTATTCATAATTATGTTTAATATGTTTCAGAACCGCTTGGATGTAAATATTTCAAAATCAAACTACAAGGATCCAAATAATGTAGGATTTCAAGAGATTAAAATCCTTGGGACACAGGAAATTGACAATGTTATAGTGAAACACAGTGGTAACTTAAGTCCAATGTCTCCTCAAGTCTCTTATGATCCTCACCTGAAGGTAAGAATCCATTTTGTTGAGATCTTCCAAGAATGCTATTATGGTATTCTTTCTTGTCAAGACTATGCAGGTTCCCAAAGGATCAGAGAACCTCTGAGACCTGGTGGGATGTCAGGGTGTGGGGAAAGAAGTTGAGAATGAGATGGACTGAGCTATGATGACTTCCATCTTTTCATTTTTTTTTCTGTCTCTCAGTTCTTGGCTTTCTTCTACTGTCTTCATAAAATAGTTACTTCAGCAGGGTGTGGTGGTTCATACCTATACTTTCAGGAAGTAAGAAGTGAAGAGAGGAGGAATTTATGCTCATCCTTAGCTACATAGGTTATTTAGGGACAGTGTGAGTTACATGGGACCCTGTTTCACAAAACCAACCAACAAATAATCAAATAATCCATCTGCCTACCTACTAGCCAACTGCTCAACTGACCTGGGATAGTATGATGGGCATAGGAAGGTCAGCACTGGCAGTGTTCACTTTCAGAGGGAGAGATTTTTAGACAGGAGCAAGTGTATGGCCAGATTTTCTGAGGGTCCTAGGTGCCCAAATGAATAGATCACATGTGATTTTATTTTTGAAGGGCCTGTAATGATACATAAATTCTTGTTGTGGGTTTGGGTAGAAGGTAGGGAATGGTAAAACTGGAACATGTGAGATTATTTAGACTGAGAGGAAACATGAATGATGTTCCTTAAAATGTCACTTTAACCAGTGACAAATACATTAACTATAGTAAGTGCTAATTAAAGAAGGGATAAACATAAGAAAATACATAAAATATTTAGACATTTGAATTGCTTAGTAGTTGTCATGGTCATTCACATGTCGCTGGGATGAATCTCCAAACCAGGCATAGTTTAGGGAGCAAAGTATTTATTGAAGTAACTGATCCAGGGGAAGTTCCATAAAGGAGAAAGAGGCTGGCCCCCTTTCACAGGTCCAAGCAGAGCATTACCAGCACCACACACAAGAGCAAACAAAATAGGCAGGGGGAGAGAGAAGATTTTCTCCCCCTTTATGTAGCCTTAGGGTGGGGGTCTTACAACCCTTTCCCAGACTTGTTGACTCCCTGAGTCTGGAATTACACTCTTGCACTGCCCTTCCAGGAAGGAAAGTTTGATTCTAGTTTTCCTGAGCCTCCTTACATCCTTCCCCCTACTGAGAGGCTGCCTTCCTGTAAACATCCTCAGAGACCCATCCAAGATTACTACAAAGGTCAAGTTGACAACAAAACTTAACCATCACAGTAGTATATTTAACTATAAAGTTTAAAGCAGATGGATTTTGAGAAGTGAAGAGGTTGCCATATTATGTAAGGAAGGTGATAGTAATTTTTCCAATTCAGTAATTTTACAGTGGACTAAAATAAGACCTAGTGAGTTGAGACACTGCGTTGAAGGTTCTAGAAACAGTGGGAATGGGCCCAAAGGCTTGTCACTGCTCTGTTCATCCTGTGCCCTGCACTGATGGGGGCTACTGGATAGAATGGTGTGCATGGAGTGAAGAGCAAAAGAGAGCTTTTCTGACAAAAATCAAGAGGGGCTGATGGGTCTATCCAGGAATGAAGAGGGACAATTTCAATTTATTAATTTAGTCTTTCCTCCATACAATAGTGACAGTTTCCCAAGGTCTTAGGAATATTCTTACTCCATGTTCAATACTTTCTTCTCATAAGTTATGGGTACATGTTATTTTGAGAGTCTAGTCTCATTTCTATACATTTCCTTTTTCTCTTTCATCTCTTTTCTCTTCACTTCCCCTCACATGCCTTCCCCTCTCCTTTTTCTCTTTACTAGAGGGTCTCTTGTAGTCTAAGACTGGGCTCAAAGCTGTCATGTAGCTGAAGATGGCTTTGAATTCCTTATCCTGTTTCTGCCTCCTGAAAGTTACAGGCATGAGTCACCTTATATATATATTTATTTTTTTGATAAAATGTTTCACATTTGCAAGGGCACTGATGACTTTCCTTGTGACTCCCCTTTCAGGTTGCCACTATCACAAATATCAATCTTTCATTGGGAGAATCATACACCATGGAGTGGGACACCATCATAAGGGATGAGGAAAAAATAGACTGTTACCCTGATGAGCTCGGTGTTTCTGAAGAGAACTGCCTTGCCCGCGGCTGTGTGTGGGAGGTAAAGATGCTGAGGATGTTCACCTACTCTCAGATCCCCTAAGTGCAGCCTACAGGTTCATGAGCACATCATCACTACCTAAGAATCCAGAAAACCCATGGAAAGGAAGGATGGGCTTCCAAATGACCTTGACCTAGATGTGCAAAGTGGAGGGTGTGTGTGTGTGTGTGTGTGTGTGTGTGTGTGTGTGTGTGTGTGTAGGGGGGGTAAATGTGACATGTTTAAATACGTATGTTGCTTGGAGATCAGGAGTTTAAATGTCTGCCATTTTCAAGTTATATGTATATATATCTTTGTATTTACTATTGATGTTACTTTTCAGAAATCCACCACTGATGGCGTCCCTTCCTGCTACATCGTCAATGACCTGTACTCTGTCAGCAATGTCCAGTATGACCCACATGGGGCCACAGCTGACATCTCCTTAAAGGCTTCTCTTTCTAGCAATGCCTTCCCCTCCACACCTGTGAACCCCCTCCGCCTGCAGGTGACCTACCACAAGAATGAGATGCTGCAGTTTAAGGTAAACACGGTACATGTAATCAATTTGAATGAGGCCCTTATCACTTCTAGGTTATAGACCTCTAAAACAATTTTAGCATCTAAATTTTCATGGGACAATAGTCTGAAGCCATTATGCCAGTTCAGAGATCTTGATAGAACATTAAAAATGTCTCCTAATTTGCAGTTTGAAAAGACCATTCTAATAGGAGAATCAAGGGAGGAGGCTCCCATGAATGTTGGGTAGCATGGCTGGACTTCGACTACAAATGACTGAGACTACTGTATGGTACAACCTCCTCATGGGTGGAAAAATAGGACAAGGAAGAGGAACATCGGCAGAATGACAGAATGTCAACCATGTTCCTGGCATGCATTCATGTGTGGATAGTGGTGATATTAACTGAAAGGAAGGAACTGAGCAAGTCTGTGCTTAGGCAAGAAAGAATAAGTCATTCAGTTTGGGACATTGAATTCGAGGTGAATATGAAAATGTCAGCATTAGCAGTGATTGATTTTCCTTCCATTACTTAATTACCTGTAGGAACAGGAACCAGCCTTAGACAACTGTTCTCATGCCTTCTTCTCCATTATACTGTGAACTTCTCTGGGAAACCAATCTCTTCCTTCATCTTGTGATGGAGGGTAGTAGATAGTAAGCACTCAAATGTTCCTGAGGGTAAAAGTGACCCAGACAGTACAGTTGATATAAATGTGTTCTCTGTCTGACATCAACTTGGACTTCAGTTCTTGTACATCTCATGTGGGGAAGAGACTCTATTATATGTTTGTTCTCATCGTAGAATTGGCACCTAATACAGTGAACTTATGTGTGTTTCCAGCCTTAATATTGTCCAAATAACTCAATTAAATTTTTTCTACAAAATATTTGCACATTTTTGAGTCCACTTGGATATTCTGAGCTTTTGTGTTTATTGTTTCTTTACCACGATAGCTTTCTCTCATTTTTGTGCTTGGACACTGCCTAAGAACTCTTAAACAATCTGTCCCAGTCAGCCACACACTGCTGGGATGAATCTCCATAACAGGCACAAATCAGATTTCAAAATTACTAAACATTCCTAAGGTTTTTTTAATTGATATGGAATAAGTGTATACCTCTATGGTACGCCTTGTGGTACTTTAGTACACTTATGCATTATGAAGTGATCAAATCAAAAGGCTTAGTGTATCTATTATCTCAAAAATCTGTTTTTTTTCTTTGTGATGATAACTTTTAACATCTTGTCTTTTAGCAATTTTTAATTTTATTATGTAATATTATTATGACCACCCTGTGTATTATAGAATACCAGGACTAAGTCTTCCCATCTATATACTTAAATCAGTGTTCTCTGGCTTAGATTTATGATCCCAACAACAAGCGGTATGAAGTCCCCGTCCCTCTGAACATCCCCAGTGCTCCATCCAGCACCCCTGACGGCCGGCTCTATGATGTCCTCATTAAGGAGAATCCATTTGGCATTGAAATCCGCCGCAGGAGTACAGGCACTGTGGTGTAAGTGGAATCACCGCTTCCTAAAACTTCCATTGACTTGGAGACAGCCTAATTCAAAACACTGCATTTCCAGGTTCTCAAGGAAGGAGCTTCCCCCACGCCTGTCCTTCAGGGAACTCTTTGGCAGCTTTAGAATAATGACTGATGCAGTTACAGCGAGAATAAATTCAATAAATATTTTGGGATTTATTCTGCATGTCACATGATGTTATGAGTGTTGTAGAAATAGATTAGGCATCTGTTCTCATTGAAACAAAGGTAGTTAACTTTATAATCTACAATGGAAGTTGATATGGTTATAACTGGGCTGTGTAGGAAAAATAAATAAGATAATCAAGAATGGAAAGTGTGATGCCATGGTCTGAGGAGGTCTCTCTGAGGAGCGAGAGACCACAGACTATGAATCAGACAAGAAGCTGGCATTAGGAATAGATTCCTGTGAAATGCAGGTGGAAGACAAGGATAATGCTAGGGGGGCTTCAGAACAGGTACAGCTACAGAAGCTCCCTGAGGTAAAGAACGTGAGCAGAGAAGTCACGTGATGTGGAGTGCTCCTCCATTACAGTCCTGACTGGATGAAGGAAAACCAGAGCAAAAGTGAGGGCAGGAAATGCTGTGGTGAAAGGGATTGGGGTGGTCATATGGAGGGGTCGCTGAAGAGGGGAATGGGAGAGGGAATCAGAAGAAGGCAGGTCAGGCCTGGGCTGTTTGCAAAGTATAAACACTTTAATCAAGTTGACTTGTGTGTTTTGTTGGGAAAATGATGGGGCTCTGGTGGGGGGACCAGAATCCAGGGTTCTTTTGTCCTCGCGAAGACAGCAGCTGGGAGAAGCCACAAGGAAGCTGATCTTTTGCAAATGTTCCTTCTCACGCTGCAGCTGGGACTCTCAGCTCCTTGGCTTCACCTTCAATGACATGTTCATCCGCATCTCCACCCGCCTGCCCTCCTCCTACATCTATGGCTTTGGG
>PVHP010039271.1:0-16431 GCA_004024765.1 Zapus hudsonius | reverse complement strand
TTAAACTCATTAGTCTACGCCTGCTGGGTGCAGCCAGTCATCCCGTTATGAATTCATTTAACTGTGTCTCACTGCTGGGCATCTTAAAAATTGTGTTCAGATGGTATCATGAGGATCAAAAAACCTGAAAGGAATCCAGACACATGGTATTTTATTTTTCATCCTTCACATTCTCCAGCTCTTCCAGTTAAAATTCAATCAAAAGAATTGTGTCGTTAGTTTAAAATGTTATTATTAGTGAATCCATGCTGTTTGTTTATTGTAGGCATTCATGAGCTAGGCTTCCCTGGCATGGTTGTGTGTATGTACGTGCACGTGTGTGCATGCGTGTGTGCTGTGGAGATCAGATGACAACCTGTGGGTGTTTATCCTGTCCACCTTATTTGAGACCTGGGTCTATATTGTTGAAGGCCAGACTAGCTGGCCATGAGCTTCCAGAGTCTACTGAACTTGAATTTCTGATCTTCCTTCTTCTACCTCCCAAATGCTGGGATTACAGGCATGTATCACCTCACCTAGTTTATATGGTACTGGGGATTAACAGGGTTTCATGCATGCTAGACAAACACTCCACCAATTGAGCTATGTCCCCAGCCCTCATAACTGTTTTTAAACCTTTGAAAATTTGGTTCATCTTACCATATTGGACCTCAAACCATTTTTAAAAATCTTAACCTCCATGTTATTTTTTCCCAATATAAGGTTTACCATGCTGATTATTTGTAAGGCCACTCTTAGTTCCATGACGTAAGCACACTCACATTGGGCCACCATCACAGCGGCTTCTCTCCAGACCGCTTTGTCCTTTCAAACTGAAATGGTCCTCATTAAGCACCACATCCTCATCCCCCCACACCTTGGCCACTAGTGACCACCATTCTACTTTCTGTCTATGAACCTGACTGCTTGGGGGAGCTTGTGTGGAATAACAAAGCATTGGCCCCTTTGTGTGTGTGTGTGTGTGTGTGTGTGTGTGTGTGTGTGTGTGTGTGCGCACACACACACGAGATCAGCTTAATTAAATCACTTCACATAATGTCTTTAAGGTCCATGCATGGCTCTGCATGTGTTAGACTTCCCTCCCTTTTAAATGATGAATGCTGTTTCCTTGTGCAGATGGACTACATTTTGTTCCCACATGCATCCACCAATAGACCTTTTTAAAAATACTTTTATTTATTTATTCACAAGCAGAGAGAGATAGAGAGAATGGGCGCCCAGGGCCTCCAGCCACCTCAGATGAATTCTAGACGAACATGCCACCCTGTGTATCTGGCTTTACATGGGTTCTGGGGAATCGAACTAGGGTTGTTAGGCTTTGTAGGCAAGTGCCTTAACTGCTGAGACATCTCTCCAGCCCATTAACAGACTTTTAAGTTGCTTCCAAAAGCTACTGTGAGTGGTGCTGCTGTAAACATGAGTGTGAATATCTTTTAGAAATCCTTTTAATTAGTTTGGGTCTATACCTAGTACTGCATTGGCAGGTTAGATGGTAAATCTGGTCTTTAACAGAACTGCCACATGGCTTTCTATGCAGCTAGCCACCTCTCTTCCCACCAAACTATCTCTCTCTCTCTCTTTCTCTCTCTCTCTTTCCCTAATGGGTATGAGGTATTAACTGACATCTTAAAATACTGACACACCCTACTTCTACTTAACATCTATTCCTAGGAAACTGCAGTCACACAGACCGACTAGAGCACCAGCTTCCATATGGAGGTGACAGATGGAAGCCTGTGTTCCCTGTCATGAAGGCCCCAGAGATGATCCTTGTCACCGCCCCCCCCAGCTTCTCCAGCCTCTGCCCATCTACCCTGAGAATGTCCTGCATCAAATCTGACATTAGTGAAAAGAAGGCCCCAAGGTTCTTATATTTTATTAATCTTTGGTATTTTTTAATAAATTTGTTTATGAAAAGAGAGAAAGAAAGAGAGAGAGAGAAGAAATATAGGCACACTAGGGCCTCTTGCACTGTGAATGAACTCCAGATGCATGTGCCATTTTGTGAGTCTGGCTTTAAGTAGGTATTGGAGAATTGAACCTAGACCTGCAGGCTTTGCAAGCAAGAGCCTTTAACCACTGAGCAATCTCCCTAGTCCAATCATTGGCAATTTGCTGGACTTTTCATTTACCAGTGGCACAAATGATCATCTTTCCTTCCATCTTCTGGGTAGCACTTTATTCAGCGGACTGTCACCCACCTAAAGTAGACGCTGTCTGCCCAGCGTCTCTGCTCCCTTTTGCCCATTCTGGTCAGATTTAAAGATGCAGTTGCTTTTGTGGCTACAGAAGTTGTCCTTTCTACCTATCTGCATGTTGTGGCTATAGAGTGAAGGTGGTGAGGGAGCAGAGGTAGGAGGAAGTTGTACTAAGTTCCACCACATTGGGAAGGAGAACTCATCAGAAATGAGGTCAATAATGATATGCAGAAGTGTGGGGAACTGGAGAAATGGCTCAGTAGTTTCAGCCACTTGCTTGCAAAATCTAAGGGCCTGGGTTCAATTCCCCAGTACCCACGTAAAGCCAGATGCACAAAGTGATGAGTGTGTCTGGAGTTTTGTTTGCAGCAGCTAGATGCTCTGGTGCATTAGTCTCTCTCTCTCTCTCTCTCTCTCTCTCTCTCTCTCTCTCTCTTTCTCTTTGCAAATAAATAAAAACATCTCTAAAAAGAAGCAAAAGTCAGCAGTCTTCCTAAGCCAAGACCGTGATAAATTAAAACCCAAATGTGTGAGTGTGTTCTTTAAAGGTATAATGGCATCCATAAGAGAACTGTAAGCCAGAAACTGGTAGAAAATGAAAATAAGCTTTACTCCTGGGAGAACCAGGCATAAGGAGGGAATTTTATTACTTTCGACTTTTTGAGTGTTTTGCATTTTTCTCCCATGTGTAGTTATATGGTTTTGACTAAAAAATAGTGAATTGTGTAATTTAAATTGACCCTTAACTTAGTTTCAAATGAGAATGCAAAATGAAGTATTTTTATGAGTCTTAGAAAAGGAAACCCCCGGGAACAGTGGTCAGATACATGGAGATAAGGGACAGAGGCAGCGAGGATACTAAGGAGCTTCTGAGCCTGTGGAGGTGTGTGGAACAGTCTCTCTGGTTCCTTGTGTCTCACAGGGCTAACCTGAGTCTTGGTCCTGGAGTCAGTATGAGGATTACAGGGATGTATGAGTTTTAGTACCACCTTCCCAGTTCCCCTGGGTGGTGGCAGCTCCCTAGACAGCTTCCCATTAGCTATCTTGTCTTGTTCAATTCAGTATATCAGAAACCACCTTGAATGTGAAATCCTCATACTTCACTGTGACCACCCTGAAGGGACAGGCTGCTTGCTACCTGGCACCCAGCATGAACACCCTCTGAATTGAGATATAGAAGGTGGTTATCTCCCCCCCCCTCCACACACATACACATGTTAACCTCCTGGTAAAATATTGCTATTTGTAAGAAAAAAATGCCCCCACCCCATTACATTGTAGAGGTGCTGCCCGCCCTGTGGTTGAAGCATAAAACAGTGCTCTGAGCTCCAGACTATTTTCCTGGCTGCTTTCAGAATGCTTCGAGAAAGTCAAATACAAGGGAGTGATAAATGAACCTGTACCTTAGGCTATTCATCACCCTGAAAGAACCACCAGACTCTAATTGTATTCAAAAGTCCTCCAAGGAGGTTAGAAATAAATCCTTTCTTCTCATTTTCTTTAGGCCAAGATCATAGGAATTACAAAATCATAAATCAGCCCCCACCTCCAATGGCCTTTTCGATTCCAGCATGTCTGAGAGTCAGAGCGTGGGCGTGGGTGAGGCCAGCTACCACCAACAGGTGCTGTACATGGAATGGGAAGGCTTTGCCCCTCTCCCCCACTTCTCATCTGATGAGGCATCCCTGCCCAGCTGGGGACTCCACTGCGTGTCTCTCATAAAATCTGGAGAAATGGGCCAGGTCAGACACCTTTCACCTCCTCAGAGCTGTAAGACACCCTGGGCAGGATGGCTTCCCATGTGACCCCCAACTTGTGTGCTCATACCTTGAACCCCAGCCTTCCCGTGGAGAAAAACACTTCATGTCCCCTTTTTGTAAGCAGGGTGAAGCTGGTCTTCAGTCTGTGCTGTGTGTACCCACACTTAGCTGCAGACATTTCAGGACAGGAGGAGCTCGGGCCTGAATTTTCCTGCTGTGACTTCCCATGGTTCGTGAATCTTGGAGGTGGGCCTGGAGTCATGAGGGTGGCATTTGCCAGGCTTCCCCTCCTTCCTACTGGAATGGTTCATACAGAGGGCCTGGTTCCAGTAGCTAGGGACAGCCTTCATTTCTGTGTGCAGGTGTGGGGCTGTAGGCTTCCCCCACTATTTAGGATGAGAATGGCACTTAGCCAAACCTCAATCTGCAACCCCAACTTCTCAGGGGGGACCCGAGGACCACCTCTTCTACTGCCCAAGACCCCGCAGCCTATGCTTGCCTTGGGCAGAGTAATTCTGTTCTGGCCTCACGATTCACTCTGACATCTGCCATCTCCCCACCCTTCACATTGAAGAGCTTCTCAGTTCCCATGGATGACTCCTAAGCCCCACCCCCAAAGTAATTTGTTTCTAACTTACAAGATTCCCCAGGACATAACCCTGTCCAGCTAAATGCTAGAAAAATTTTTGGATCCCAGAAGGCTCCCTGTAGGCTGTGGCTTTTGGATGTGGGCAGACCAGGGGATAGTGTGGTAAGGCCAACTGAAACCTTCTTGACTACCAATTCCTGGGTGGGGCAGAATAGTGGGTAACAGAATGTCAACAAAATGTCATTGTACCCCTTCCAAAGGACTCAATGATTTCACAGCAATGCTTACTGTGTAAACAGGCCCTTCAGCCTGCAGGTGCCCCTCCGGAATCAGGAATCATGGGATAAGATTAATCCCTTGACTGTCAAGTTATCAATGGCTTGGGCTACAAAGGGAAGACAGACTTAAGGAGCAGATCCTAGGCCCTGCTGGGTCCCCTCTGCCACACTTAGTCTGTCCCTGGGCCATAAGTGTTCACTGTGGCTCTAGGGTAAAGCTAAGTGTGGGTATCAGTGGCCCACGCTGAGGTGAGAGTCGGCTCCAGGCAAGGCTGGCTGGGCCGATGGGGAACTCAGTGCTTTCTGTACCAGCAAAGACAGTCATCCCCTGTGGGAACGCTGAGATCCAAGCTGATCTTTGTCTGGATGTTGTAAGTCAAAACAAAATGAAATTGACTCTGTATCTGGTGTTGAACCGTCTCTTTCCTGTCTTTTCAAGATGAAAACCCATCATCTGTTCTCATTCGTACATGAGAGGGATACTACCTTACCAGGGCTCTGCTGGAGTGGGCTCCATCCTCGGTGGGCTTTGGGGACTAGAGGGCATGATTTTAGGGATTATCACTGTACCAGTGGAACCCAACTTGGGACAATATAATACACCCCAAGAGCACCCTAGCCAGCAGTATTTGAGAAGTACTTGTTTAATCATAGGTGATTTGTGTTAGAGTATTTTCAGTTACCAAGCTCTCTAAATAAACTTTAAGATATAACATTATTAGTAAGAATTTGATTTAAATTCAACTTTCCTGGAATTCAACTCTCCAGTTCTCTCTCAACACTTAACTTGGTCCATTATGAATAGCAGAGTTGGCAATCCACGTTTAGAAAACTGATCAACCTGGGCTGGAAAGATGGCTCAGCGGTTAAGGCACTTGCCTCCAGTGCCTAAGACCCTGGGGTTCAATTCTCCAGGACCCACATAAACGAGATCCACAAGGTGGTGGCCCTGGTTCTCTCTCTTCTCTCTCTCTCTCTCTCTCTCTCTGATTGAAAATGAATAAATAAAATATTTTTTAAAAAAAGAAAACTGATCAACCCGTTTGTGCAAGAAAATAGCTCTGAGGTTCCTTTCCCAGGATCCTCAATTCCTAGGCATGCCTGGCTGGTCCTATCAAGTTTTTGTTTAATAAATGTGTAATGTGATTAGAGTATTGCCTTCCTGGTTTCACTTCCTGTTAGACATCTGGGGTCTGGCAGGACACACCTTTGGCCAAATGGTCTCCTCAGAAAGCTCCTCCAAGCTGTGGGATGACACAGATTGTCAACACAAACCACAGAGCGCCTGTGTAGTATCATGTGACTCTGCCCCATTGATTAGCACCAGCTGAGTGACACTTCCGAGAGCTCATGAACGACCCTCAGAGGTGCCTAGCACAGCTGGAGGTAGTTGTCCACCTGCCTCCAAGGACCCCCTGAAGCCCACTGCTGCAAAGAACCTTTCAACATAGTTTTCTTTCTTCTTTAATGGGTAATGTGTGTGTGGTGTAGGCACATATGCATGTGTAGTTGTGTGTGCGTGTCAGAGGTCTATCTCAGGGGTCTTCTTCAATTACTCTTCACCTTGGTCTTTGAGACAGGGTCTGTTGTTAAACCTACCCCCACCTCAATTCAGCTAGACCAACTACCCAGGGAGCCCCTGTCTCCACTTCCTCAGCTCTGATTACAGATATGTGCCACCACACCTGGCATTTTATGTGGGCATCTGAATTCAGGTCCTCAAGCTTGCATACCAAGCACTTACACATTGACACAGCTCCCCCATTTTTTAAAATCTGTTAATATATGACTCTGTCATGGTTTGATCCAGGTGTCCCCCACAAAAAAAAAATGATTGCGTTCTGAATGATCCATTCTCAGCTGATGGCAGTTTGGGTTTTACAACCTCACTAGAGCTGTGTTGTTGGGGGCAGGCTTATTGGGATTATAAGCCAGCTTCCCCTTGCCAGTGTTTGGCACACCTTCCTGTCATTGTTTGCAGTGCTGTGGCGGAGGTGATGTCCACCCTCTGCTCATGCCATCATTTTCCCTGCCATGATGGAGTCTCCCCTCGAGTCCTTAAGCCAAATAAACCCATTCCTCCACAAGCTGCTTTGTTTGGGTTCTTTCTGCGCAGCAACCAGAAAGCTGATGACAACAGACTTGTTTAAGGAGGACCCAGGAGTGTACAAGTGGATATTGCGACTTGCTATCTGCCATGAAATGTCTTTGGACAGAAAGTGACATTTTTAAAAAATATTTATTTACAGAGAGAGAGGAGGCATGCCAGGGCCTCTAGCCACTGCAAATGAACTACAGATGCATGTGCCACTTTTGTACATCTGCCTTCACTAAGTACTGGGGAACTGAACCTGAGTCATTAGGCTTTGCAGGCAAGTGCCTTAACAGCAGAGCCATCTCTCCAACCCAGGAAAGACATTCTGAGGCCATCCTTCCCATTCTTCACAACCGACTCTTCTCTATCCAGTGAGTCCTCCCCACAAGACAGGCGTCATCTTCTTTAAAGAGACCTTGGGCCTTTCTACAGTGACTTAGACATGTGTTTCTCAGCCTTCCTCTTGCAAGATCATTCTATTTTCCTCCTGAATCCCTCTGGCTGCGGTTCATCTCCTTTTTCTCTTACTCCATCCTCAGCGGACTTGGAAATGAGACAGCCTATCCATTTCATATCATCCTTCCACCCTTGGGTTTTGTTGGTGGTGGTGGGGATATTGCTCACATAGCTATGTTCGATATTTATGAAGTTTCCACAGAATGTTGACTCTAGCCCTAATTTTAGTAGTTTTTAAATCAAGGAGGGAGCTGGAGAGATGGCTTAGTGGTTAAAGGCACCTTTTGTTTTGCAAAACCTGACAGCCTGGGTTCAATTCCCCAGTGTCCACATAAAGCCTGATGCACAAAATGTATGCATCTTGAGCTTGTTTGCAGTGGCAAGAAGCCCTGACATTCTCCCCCCACCCCTCTCTCTCTCTCTCTCTGTAAATAAATAAATATTTAATTTTTTAAAACTTAAAAAATATCAAGGAGGAAAATTTGCAGCATCTCCCCTGGGTTCCCATGTAGCCTTTGCCATGACAGTTTTTCTAGATGCTTTGAGCCAGAACTTCTAGAACTGACATGATGAAGGCTTCAACCGGGGCCCCAGCTGGAGAATGGGCAGCAGGTAATGAGGACATCTAAGGGACTCCTCAAAAAGTACAGAAAAATCAGTGAGTTGGGCACAAGATGGAAGACTGGCTGCAAATGTCAGCTCTGCCCCACCACCTCAGGCTGATTGTGTTCTATTTCAGAAGCCCCGCATTGCTGAGATTGTCTGGCAGCTGAGCCAATACCCCAAGGAGCCCAACTAGGCAAGGGGGCTTCGAGGAAGCCAGTGGGCCAGAGTAGAGGGGATGGATGAGTGAGCCAAGATGAAAGCAGATCTCCATTCACCCCCATAGAGCTCCTTCCCAGCCACCCACCCATTGCCCATCCTCCCTGGATCTCAAGGGCTGTGGTCCAAATGTTTGTGTGTCTCCAGAATTCATATGAGATCTTTAAAAGAATTTAATTCCAATTTTTAATGACAACTTTTATACAGGTTTATAATAGATCTTGAACCTAATTCCCTCCCATTACCTTCTCATATCCCCCCTCCCAAGACCCCTTCCAGTGAACCCTCGGCTTTCTTCTCAACTAGCCTCTCTTCTCCTCCATGGTCTTTAAAAAAATATTTTATTTATTATTTATTTATTTAAAGAGAGAGTGAGAGAGAGAAAGAAGCAGACAGAGAGAGAATAGGCACAATAGGGCCTCTAGCACTACAAATGAACTCCAGACACATGTGCCACCTTGTGCATCTGGCTTTACATGGGTATTGGGGAATCAAACTCTGGTCCTTCTGCTTTGTAGGCAAACACCTTAACCTCTGAGCCATCTCTCCAGCCCTCCTTCCTGGTCTTACTGTGTGTTTGGTGTGTGCGCACACATGCACATTGGCATGCCTGTGTCCCATTGAGTTGAATTAGGGTTGCTTGCATGACTATGGGTGAGCATTATTTACCAGAGTCCATGCAATTTACACCACTGCAGGAAATGTCTCCGTCTCCCCCAGCAAACATTAACTGCCAATAACTCCCTGGGGAGGGATGGGGGCCTTATCTTTTCCTTTATCATCCATGGCAAGATATTGATGAGTCCAGTATTGTATGGGTCTTGTGTGGCTAGTGTCGGTCACTTTGAGGTCATGAATTTAGCAGCGATGTCACATCTGCAAGACAGTGCTCCACAGCACTCCTCCCCATCCTCTGCCTCTTATATTCTTTCTTCTGAAACACTTCCCCTAACCTTGGAAGGGTGGTATCATATGGTGAACTCTTGACCCCAGTGTGATGGTATTAGGAGATAGGACTTGGTGGGTGGGTGGCTGTGACTAGGTCTTCAGAATGGAGTCTTCTTGAATGAGCTTGGTGCCTCAAGAGAGAACCTGTCACCTGACCATCAGGTGAAGACACCGCCAGGTGGAGGCCCCATCAATAATCAGGGAACCTGACATTGAACCTGTCAGTGTCTTGAGCTGAGACTTCCCAACCTGTAGAACTGTGAGGCATAAACCTGTATGGTTTATAGCAGCCTGTCATGATTAAGACATCTGTCAAAGCAGACATCAGTCACATAGACATCAGTGTTTGGGAGACTGGCAAGAAAGACCTACAAACTCCAACCCATCCCCTTACTACTGAGAGCTGCCAGGCCTTCTTTAAAAAGAGAAAACGCTTGTTTGCAATTCTTTACTTTCCTGTCACCTCCTGATACTCTCTGAGTATGAGTAGAATTTATATGCCATGTTCTAGGCATTGGCTATGAACCCTAGTGAATTGTGGCAAACCCTACCCACCCCCAGTCAATTTCAGGGTTATTCCCCTGAAACAGCATCAATAGTGAGTCTGTCAAGTATGTTGCACTGAATCCAACCACCCTGTCAGCAAACCTTATCCTGCTTTCATTTCTGTTAGAACCTATAGTCACAGAAGAGGATCCGAGCCTGGTCTATCTCAGGAAAAAGGCCCGCATTATTCATTTCCTTGATGGATGTCTGGAAGCCGAGGAGAGACAGAGAAACAGGAGGAATAGGGCAGTGGACAGAGGCAGGTGGCCCTGTCCTGGCCCCAGGAGATACTGGGGTGACTGAGGTGTCCTCAGCTTGTCCTAGACATGGCCTCCCCTGCCATCAGCCAGTCTCGCCAGAGTTTGTAGTTTCTCTCTTTGCACCTGAGCTACCACGGGAGCTGTGGAAGGGGTGACAGCGTACTAATGATATTCCAAGCACATTGGCTTCTTGTCTTAATTACTTTATTCATTTGCACTTTTGGTGGAACACCTGGGGTAGGAGCTGAAGTCACATTCTAACTCCCCTCTCTCCCACCGGTGGCTTCCTTCTCCATCTGTCGGCTCTCTAATTGATGTTCTTTCGGCGGCGTGTGTAATTTGTCTTAGCTTCTCATTCATTTAACTCCAGGGTATCACCTCTCCCCTTCTTCCCTTGCTTACTGGGGAGGGAGAGAGGGCTGAGTTGGCCACTTCCAAGGACAGCCTGTGCTTCTGATGAAATACCTTGTGGTTCCCTTCATTGGATCTGCAAGAGAACAGAGACAAAGAGCCTGTGACTTTGCAAGCCATCAGGGAATGTTCCTTTGGGAACAAGCCTTGTGCTGTTGGCCTGGAAGAGGGATGAAGCATTCACTTTGCCTTGTTCCTCTGCAGGGGGAAGAGGAAGCCGCCACTTGCTGCCCACAGGGCCATGTCCAACCCAGGGGAATGCCACAAGCCCAAGTCAGCAAGCTAGATGTCAGAGGGTGTTCTGAGAAAGTGACAGGATGGAGACAGAGGTTCAAAGCCTGCTCCACCCACCCCTCTATGTCTGAGTCGCTTTGCACAGGCCCTCTGTCCCCTCCGAAGCTGCTATGAGCATTCCTATGTCCAAAAAGCAGGGGCTATTTGCTAAACTTTCTCCAGGGTTGGTTGCTAATTACCTTATGTCCCATTGCTCTGGGCTGCACTGTCATTTACATTCAGATAAATAATTAGAGAAAACCATTAACAAAAGAACCAACCAGATGTTGTTTATGACTTAAAAAGAGCAATCTTTGTTTTCTTTTTTTAAAATATTTTATTTATTCATTTTCAAACACACACACACACACACACAGAGAGAGAGAGAGAGAGAGAGAGAGAGAGAGAGAGAGAGAGAGAGAGAGAGAGAGAGAGAAAATGGACCAGGGCCACCACCTTGTGGGTTTGGCTTATGTGGGACCTGGGGAATTGAACCTGGGGCCTTAGGCACTGCAGGCAAGTGCCTTAACCGCTGAGCCATCTCTCCAGCCCGCAATCATTGTTTTCAAAGAGATCAATATGAAGATCTGGGGTCCTGAAAGGTTCCCCAGCCATGCAAAAACAGGAAGTGGTGGCCTGCCCTTTTATTTATTAATAACATTTTTATTAACTTTTTAAAATGTTGTTAACTATTTTTATTCATTTATTTGCAAACAAAGAGCGGAGAGAGAAAGGGTGGGCAAACCAGGGCCTCTTGCCACTGCAAATAAACTCCAGATGCCTGCGCCACCCTGTACATCTGGCTTTACATGGGTACTGGGGACTTGAACTCAGATCATCAGGTTGTGCAGGCAAGCGCCTTCACCTCTGAGCCACCTCTGCAGCCTGCATTTTATTTTATTTTACAATTTCACACGTGTATGCAATGTGTTTTGATCCCCCCCCCACCACTTACCCTCTCTTCCCCTTTCTCCTCTCACCAAAACCCTCCTTCCTATCAGGTCCCGTCTTCCTCCGTGCCTTGTTACTGTTTTCTTTGGCCCACTGATTTAAGTTCGAGACACTTGTGTAATCATGGGTTACAGTAGAATGGGCAGCCCTTTAGTGAGCACCCCTTTAAAGGGCATGACTTCTCTTCCCAGCTCTCATCACTTTCCAGTATTTTCTGTGGAAGGTGTGGGGTCTCGTGGACTCTCTTCCCTCATCCACGATGAGGTGTTAGCATAGCCTGGACTTTCTGATCCTGTTTTATGCCCCTAACATGTTGGTCTCCTGTCACTTGCAGCCTAAAGCAATTTTGCCTGACACAAGACGGTGACTGACCCATTCTCTCCTTTGAAACTGATCACTAACACCTCATTCCTTCTTGTGTCTGTTTCAGAGGGTCTTGCCGTTGGAGTTGGATTTGGGGCTGTAGAAAAGACAGCATCTGCAACCTTTGAGAGTGCCAGGTAAGCCAGTGCCTGGCAACCAGGCATGTCCCTGCACCCCATGGTGCTCTGGCTCTTCTTGTTACCTGGGTGAGTTGCTGGCATGTGGTTGCTGAGCACCCCAGCCCCTCAGTGACAAGAAAGATGAGGCCAAGAGAAGCTCATGCGTGAGCAAAGTACTCAACCAGGCAAACAGGTATGTACCGACTCTTTTGAAGGTGCTATCGACTGGGTCCACATTTTGAAAAGAAATCCCAGATATAATCTCAAGCTGGCCTCTCAGACCATGAAACATATAAAACTAGAGAGAAAGTTTACAATGCAGGCAACAACCAATGCTTTTAAGTGAGTCCCTCCTTTTCTCTTGTTACTGGTCTCTCCTGCGTCCCCATTTCTGGGTCTGCTCCCAATAAGGCTCCTTTGTCTGTTTTTCATCCTGTGACCTTTTCTTATGTCAGTTCCCCCAGGAATCTGTCTCGGGAATATCCTCATTTCATTCCCTACATTCCCTAGGCAACCTTCTCCATCCCCATGCATGCTGGTTTGAACCCCATTGGGCTCATGTGTGTGAATACCTAATCTCCCCAGATGGTGGTGCTGTTTGAGAGGGTTGTGGAGTCTGTGGAGGGTGGAGCCTTGCTGGAGGAAGTGTGTCACTGGAAAACGGCCTTGTTATATTCCAGCCCCACTGCTCCTTGCTGCTTCCACCCTGCTGATGTTACAATGTCATGCTGGCTGGCTGCTCCTGCCATGCTTTGGAGAAACTGTGATAAAAAGTGATGTCCACATCTATCTCCAGCTCATACTTCCCTCCTGAACTTGTTGCTATGGGCTGGCTGCTTCCCAGATGTCTCTGCATAAATGTTTTACAGAACCCCCACACAGCATTTCCAAAGTTGAACTTACTGTCACCAGCTTCTGTCCTGAGGAACCTGCCCTTCCTTCAGGGTTCCCTGTCACACCTTGTGCCCAACCATTAAAGTCAAACCCACCCACAGTCACCCTTAAAATTTTTTTCCTCCCCATCTACAGATACTATCAGGTCTTATAAAGTCTTCCTCTCATCTGTTTCCCTTGACTCAAATAGGACTTTGGTCAGGTTAGAGTCATGGGATCACATGACAACTTGTAGATCTCACAGAGGTAAGCTCCAGGTGGTCTATCCACACCCACAAAGCATGACTGCCACAGGCAGCAGGATATCCAAGGCCACAAGCTCAGCTGAGAATGGTGAGCAGTAGGGGAACTTGGACACACATGCACACACACGTAGTCAACTTCCTCCTTATGATAGGTAATCTTGTCAACTTGATGGAATCTAGACTCACCATGGAAACAAAACTCTGGGTATGTCTTTGAGGGAGTTTCTAGATTAATTGAAGTGGGAAGGACCGCCCTAAATGTAGGCAGCATTCCATGGGCTGGGGGTTCTGGACTACATAAAAAGAAGACATTGAGCTGAAAAATGTGACCAGCTGCCTCCCATTCCTCTCACCATGGCCCTTGGAGTCAAAATAAACCCTTCCTCCCTGAAGTCGCTTCTTGTCAGGCATTTGCTCACAGCAACGAGAAAGTAACTGATACACGACTTCTACCTCTTTCTAACCCCAAAGTATTTCTTCTTATCTTGGACATCAAGCTGACTAAGGATGGCTGTTGGGAAAATCCAGTGAGATGGTTAGTGGGGAAGGAAAGGCCTTCAGAACTAAGAAATGTCACCAAAAACAAGGGCTAAACATGACTCATAGCCCCCTACAGACTGCTCTATTTGCATGGGCTGGGGCAGACAGTGTTCCCAGGACTAGAGCCCCAAGGGCTGGCCTTATGCTCATTCAAAGGCTCTCTCAGAGCCAAGGAAACCACACTCTCTATGAGATCCTTGCTCACAAGTGACAGCCATACCCCAGGCACTACACTCATAGGCCAGGCTCTGTCTGGTGGCACCGTGACCCCCCCCCCCTGTGACATAGCATCAACTCCAATATCCCTCTCTGTTGTCACCTGCTTTTTCCCACTGGTCTTTATAAATATTTCTGAAATAAGTGAAGCAAAAACATGCCTAATTCTGCCTGTCCCTTCCCCAGACCAAATAGATTTTCTGTGAGTTCAGCTAACCCCCCAATAGGACCCTCCAGCTGGGATTGGGATGGGGCAGTGGGCCTAGGTGTTCTCACCACGTCAGGCCCTCTGCTACACTGGCATCACTGGAAGTCCCTTCAGGCCGCCCATACCCCCACTGTGAGAGCCTGGGCAGCCACCACTAAGAGCAGTGGGGACAAAGACAAAGGACAAAGAGGGAGAGCAGATTCCTAACCTTCCACCCGCATGGACTTCGCATGCATCTTCTTTTCCGTCTAGACACCTGTTACCCTTGGGCAATAAATACAGGGGTCCCCAGGTCAAGTTCTCTATGTCTTCAATTCATAGTATAGATAGGTTTTCATGAGAAGAGTGGGTCTAGGGAGTGGTGACAAGTGAGGCCCTCCCCATGAAGCGGCCATGGAGAATGCCTGATGGATTGTAGGTTAGACAGCCTTTGATCCAGGCCCCACTAAGCCCTGCCTTGGGTCTTTGTGGTACCTGCTCTTACCTGTAGCTTGAGGGGTCCAGCTTCCGGTTGTCTCCTCATGCTGGGGCTTCTGGGACAGCACAGAGTGTGGGATCCAGAAAGGAGGGCCCTGAAGAATCTTAGGAGGGCTGCTAGGGCATTTGTATGCCAAAGGATCTTGTCTTTGATCACCATCTACAATTCCAGGATGAAATATTCGCATGAGAAATTGTGTTCAGTTTATCCCCAGTGTGAGTTCACTCTCTGTTCAGGGAAAGGAGGAGACAGGTAACTGTCAGGCAATGAACACAGAGCCACTGGTCAAGTCATGATGTCCTCAGGGTCCTACAGGGTAATGTGAGGCGGGATGGGACCCTGCTCCTAATCTCACCCAGTGCTTTCGGGTCTCCTGGAGGCTGCAGACACTGAGCCTTCTGAGTTCTCTTGAGCTCCATTCATTCATTTATTCACTCCGTTCATTTATTCATTCCTTCATTAATTCACTCTCTTTATCGGGCATCACCACACATCCTACATTGTGCTGGCCTCTGAGGAAATCATGATTTGTATGACATGACTCTTCCAAAAAACTTAAAATTTCATTCATACTTCCAACAACATGGCAAACTCAGTTGATGCCGACTTTCTATCCCAAACAAACCATGGAACAAATTTGGAATCTAGCACACACATCAGGACTTAAAGAGGAGGAAAATAAAACACCAGCGCTCATGTAAGGGGAGTGCCAAGGGCAGGGTGGTAGGTGACCTCAGATCCTGGGAAAGGTTCACATGTAAGTATGCAGGGCCCTGCCCACAGGAGTCAGAGTGTTGCCACTGTCTTGGCATAGAGATCAGGGCTGGAAACGTTGCCTATAAAAAGGGGTTATGGGGCTGGAGGGAAGGCTTAGGGAGTGAAATGTTTGCCTTGCAAGTATAAGGATGTGGGTGGCTATGGATCCCCAGCACCCATGTCAAATATTGGGCCAGGTGACATGCTCCTGTAGTCCCAGGGTTGGAGAGGTGAAGGCAGGGGATACCTGGGGCTCACTGGCTAGCTAGCTAGGGGGAGACTCTATCTCAAAGAATAAGGTAGAAGGAGACTAGGGAAAACCCTGTATGTCAACCTTTGGCCTCCACATGCACACCTGCACAAATGTGTGCCCAAATACATAGGAACACACATCCACATATGTACAGACATCCATATGGGAGGCTGTAAAACTCCCTCACTGGTTCATAAGCTTGCACATGGAATGTTGTCTCTTTTCAAGACCTTAGGTGAAGAGAGATCTAAGGGGGAATCTAAGAGAGAGTAAATTATGTGGACTTTATACCCATATACACTTTATACACAAGCCTGTAGGGTACAAATTCATATATTTTGTCTTAAGCCAGAAACTCCAAATAAAGAAATGAACATAAATGAGTCCAGGATGATAGGTTATTTTCAGGCTTCTCCAGGAGAAAATAAAGCCAGGACTGAGGAATTCTGCCATTAACTAGGCATCCCAGATGCTTCGTTACACTAAAAATAAAAAATAAAGTGGACAAAATCAGATTTAAATAAATGCTCCACCAGATGTAAGATGTTATTGAATAAGGAACTGGGTATAGGGCATGTAGGAACTAGTTCTTTGACCTTTACAGCGTACTTAGAGATCATCTAAACTTATCTTTATTTTTAAAAAATATGGGGCTATAAAAATGAGGCTTCTTTTTAATATTTAATAAGGAGTAGAAATATGACAATGAAACATAATAGTTTAGGCAAGGAACAGGCAGATCTGAAAAAAATAACTACAGAGAACTTTTTTT
>PVHP010039270.1:0-16445 GCA_004024765.1 Zapus hudsonius | reverse complement strand
CCTTCCTTCCTTCCTTCCTTCCTTCCTTCCTTCCTTCCTTCCTTCCTTCCTTCCTTCCTTCCTTCCTTCCTTCTTTCCTTCCTTTCTCCCTCCCTCCCATCCTCCCACCCTTCCTTCCTTCCTTCCTTCCCTTCTCCTCCCATTCTCCTTCCTTCCCTCCCTCCCCTCATTCCAGTTGTCCTAAAACATCCATAGTGTTATTGTAAGCAGTGTATTGTATGTGTGAGAGGTGTTTTTAGTTTGAATGAAGGCTAGCATTCCATTTATTCTATTTCCCATATTTTCCACCCACCTGGCTTCGCCTTACACACTGTGCTAGATATGGGTGGCCTCCAGGATTCAGAAGCTGCTCTCTGTCCTGGGGGTGCACATCCTCAAATAAATCTGTGACTTTGGAATTGACTCCCAGGCTTTCCGGGTGTGTCTGTTCTAGAGTGCTCAGCACCAGGGAGCCCTGGTTTCTGCAGCTGCCATTGAAGGCCTGCCCATCCATCCATCCTCTGTGTTCTTGTCGGACAGGCACATGTGGATCCTCCTTGTTTTAAAAACACATTTCTTCATCCTGTTTGGGGTGAAAGAATTGCAGCTTCCCAGAAGTGACAAGCCGTCAGCTAGGTTGTAAGGCGATGGGTGTGCGCCGCAGATTCTAGCCTCAGACTGGAGTGCCAGCAGCTCTGGAATGGACCTGAGGCTCTGCCCACTGCTGAGCGGGACCTGTGAGCGCCACCTGCAGAGCCACCTTCTGCTGGGGTTGAGCGCCACCTGGTGGCTGTGAGAGGAGCCGACACTGGGGGAAGGAGGGGAGAGGCGGGAAGGGTGGGGAGGAGAGGGCAGGGAAACTGGGCACTTGAAGGCTTGAAGCTTTTGGGGTTTATTGGGGAAACCAGAACTTGGTTCTCAAAACATTGAATCCATTTCTGTTTCACATGTTCTTTATTTTATTTCCTTTTTTTTTTCGGTGCTGAGGACCGAACCCAGGGCCTTGCGTTTGCTAGGTAAGCGCTCATCCACTGAGCTAAATCCCCAACCCTTCTTCTTCTTCTTCTTCTTCTTCTTCTTCTTCTTCTTCTTCTTCTTCTTCTTCTTCTTCTTCTTCTTCTTCTTCTTCTTCTTCTTCTTCTCCTTCTTCTTTTTCTCCTTCTCCTCCTCCTCTTCCTCCTCCTTCTCCTTCTCCTTCTCCTCCTTCTCCTTCTCCTTCTCCTTCTCCTTCTTCTTCTTCTTGAGAAAATTGTTCCTCTGAAGTTCAGGCTGGCCTTGACCTAACAAATCTCCTGCCTCAGCTGCCTGACTGCTGGGATGACAGGCCTTTTGACAGAAAAGATGGGATGTCTCTCTGTGTCTCTGTGTCTCTCTGTGTCTCTGTCTCTCTCTGTCTGCCTCTCTGTCTCTGTGTCTGCCTGTGTCTGTCTCTCTGTCTCTCTCTATCTCTGTCTCTGTCTCTCTGTATCTCTGTCTCCCTGTCTTTCTCTGTGTCTGTCTCTGTATCTCTCTGTCTCTGTGTCTCTGTCTCTCTATCTCTGTGTCTCTATCTCTGTGTCTGCCTCTCTCTGTCTCTGTGTCTGCCTTTTCCTATCTCTGTGCCTCTGTCTTTCTCTGTGTCTGCCTCCCTCTGTGCCTCTGTCTCTCTCATATTCCTCACAATCGGAAGTGCTTGGTTTGGGGGTAGGAACAGAATGTGGTTTTGGAAGCGTACAGTCCCCACGGCTCACGGGTGGTGGGTGCTGCCACCTGTAGCCATCCTGGTGGGTGTGCAGTGCTGTGTCACTTGCGTTTCCTGATGACTAATTCGATTCTGTTTATCTGTCCCTTGGCTGCCCTCTCTTGGGATGCACTGTAAGCTACACTTCACCCGGCTTTCCCTTACTTAGGTGATCTCTTCTTGCTGATTTCTAGTGTTCAATGGGTTGTCGGATAGGTGGCCTTTGTTAGTGTCCTGGAGAAGATACGTTTCCCCCACTTGGAACAGCCGAGATTTTGCTCTTTAACTGAGGTGCTCTGATGAGTTGAAATCACTCACTTTAATATAATATTTCTGCATATTATTACAGGGATCTTGTGCTCTTTGGAAAGGTCATGGAGAGTCTCTTGGAAGTTTTTTTCTCAAAGCCTCTATCTGGAATTGGGTTTTGCATGTGGTGGTGGTGGCAGAGGGTTGATCCATTTTTCCCCATCTGGATATGTAATTGACCTACCTGATTTTCTGGGAAGACCCGCTTGTCCCCGCATGCAGTAAGTAGCACCTTTGTGAGGAACACATGTGCATCTCTCTCTAGTATTGGAACCCTCCTGGCAGGATTGATGATCTAAAGAGACACCTGTGCCTTCCCTTCTACTATGAGGCTATTAAAATGATGCTCCCAAACAATCGGACCATCCTCAGGAATCCGACTCTGGGAGAAGGAGAAGACTAGGGCCCTGGTGCCAGCCAGAGGGGAGCTTGTCTCTCAGAAAGAGCTTACATATGGCTCTGATAACTTGTCCAAAAACCTTGCAGGAAAAGCCAAAGAGACAATGCGACACTAGTGATGGACAGGACCACGCCTTGGCCAACCACTACTTAGCTGTGCATATCTCTTGCTGCTATATAAACATAAACCTTATGGTTAGGACCCCCAAAGACTGACTTGGAGGACCACTTGACCTCTTTGCTCTTCTTCCCAATGTGGTCACATTCAATAAGTCATCTGCTCCCCGCTATTAATAGTGTCTTTAAGTGGACTTTTGAGGATAAGTGGCTGATTCTGGCTTGTTAGGGCTGCCAGGGTACAGGCTCTAACCCCAATAGCTCTGATGACAGTATCTGTATCCACCTTGATCATATTGTTCACAGGTAATGCCAGAGTCACAGTGGTCTGAGCCTGGCTTGAAGGAGGCTGGGGAGCACTCCTTTCCAGTGTCGTCTGAAGCATAGGTTCACTGTGTGCTGTTTGGCTAGATTGTCAGGAAGATGAGGGGCTCAGTGATGGGAACCCTCTGGCTGCAGAGAGCCATTGGCTGTATGTGGAGCAAGCCAAGACCTATCTTTCTTCTGTTGTGGGATTTTGAGATTGATGGGCCTCTCGGCCCAGATGGGCTAGATTTGAAGGGCTAAGGCTTTTGAGTTCAAGGTCCCATTACAAGCCAAAGAAGAATTAAGGAATGTGGACAAGGAGATGAGGAAGGTAGTAGACTTTATTAAGGAGAATATACAACAAGGCTCCCGAGAGTGAAAGTGGTTCCCATAAGAAAGGGAGTAAGAAGCCTAGAACTGGGATTACTCAGGAAGGAATGTCAGGGCAAGCGTACCTAGGTTTTCCCCTGCTATCCAAAGGGAAGAAAGAAAGGAAAAGAAAGTTGAGCTTTCTGTATTAGAATTCAGAAGAGCTCCGTAGTGAGGGTCTGTGAGCAACTGCCCCAAGGAAGGAGAGTCCATTGATCTAAGTACATTATCTCATTCAGGGTAGAAGTAGTTGTCCAAGCTCTTTAGCGTGTCCATAAGTGAGGGGTGGTCTCTTGTCCAGATTAGTGATTGACAGGTGTTTTAGTCAGCGTTCTCATTGCTGGCAAAAAGAACCTGACCAAAAAGCAAGCTGATGGGCGGAAAGGGTTTATTTTGGCTCACAGACTCGAGGGGAAGCTCCATGATAGCAGGGGAAATGACGTCATGAGCAGAGGCTGGATATCATCTCCTGGACAACATCAGGTGGACAACAGCAGCAGGAGAGTGTGCCAAACACTGGCAAGGGGAAGCTGGCTATAAGCCTGCCTCCAACACCACACCTCCAATAAGGTCCCAATTCCAAAATTGCCATCAGCTAAGGATCAAGTATTCAGATCAAACAAATTTATAGGAGACACCTGGATCAAACCATCACCACAGACTCCCAGGACCAGAGAATGTTGTCCCTCTGATCTGGAGGAAGTTATCTCTTCTCTTTGTAATGTTGCCAAGGAAACAGGAGGTGTGGTCCTTCCTTTAATAACCTTTGAGTTATTATATAATGTGTAACTACCTAAAAAAAAATTCCCATTCAGGAGTTAAGTCCCTAGAGTTAATGATCTAGGAGATGGGTGGTTGACTCAATGTGGCTTCTTCAGGCTGAAGTGGGGCACAGAAGGGTCCTGGGACTCCCTTTGATCTTGTCCTCATTTAAGGTCTTTTGGGCCTGTGCCCTTAACTGACTACCAGTGAAAGAAAACTGTCCTGTGTCTAATCTCTATCAAGTCCTGTAGCCAATCAGCCTAGCGGAGCCAGCAGCCAGACTCTGCACCTCCTTTGGTGACCTCTCACTGCTCCTCTCTTTCTGAGGGTCTGGAGTCACCAAGTCTCTTAAGGATGGAGCTCAGCTTAGCAGGGCTGGGTTTGAGCTACTGAAATGACTAGTGAAATGGTTTGCACGTTGGTATGCAAGTCTGAGGGCCTGGGACGAAATCCCCAGGGGTTTGGTTTTTGATGTCCAGTGCAAAGCCAGTATAGGATGGTCCTTCCCAGGCTCTAAGTTTGATATAGAAGAATCAAGACAGCCATTTCTTGGGCCCAAGGCTTTTATTTTAATGCCAGTAGAAACTGGTGGGCTCTGAAATGATTTGAGAAAGGAGGGAGGCTTTGCAATGCTGGCTAAGGGAAGAAAGGGGCTTGATTTTAAGAGTTATGGGATGAGGAAGAGGGAAACTCGGGAGTGAGGGGTTTTGTGTGATGTCACTGGTGGTGGTGGGTGGCGATCCTGCTTCTCCTTCCAGGTGCACTCAATTACCATAATAGGAGATGGTTCCAGAATCCCAGGCCTAGTCTGAGCATGGCCTGGCAGGAGGAGAGAGGGGGGGGTGTGAAGGAGAAAGGAGCTCTGAGGCTCTTACAGCTCTGCCCCTTGGAGGCATCAGCCTTGACCATAATGAGCAGTAGGGGAGGCAGGGTGGAGCCAGAAGCACCAGGCCGGGGAGAGGGGCAGATGTGTGGATTCCAGTGAAGACTCTGACAGAAGGACCTCATAGGAACTCTGCTTTCAGCTCCTTTCAGCTCACTTGCTATGAGTTGGGTTGGGTCCCCCCAAAAGATCTGGTGAAATCCTAGCCCCTGATTCTTTGTGAGGTCCTAATGTGACCTTATTTGGAAATCAGGGCTTTTATAAGATTCAATCAGGTTGAGATGAGGTCATTCAGGTAGGCGCTAATTTGATATGACTGATATCCTTATAAGAGACAAAAACATACAAGAAATGGGTCATGTCAAGATGCAGGTGACGGTTGCTAAATGCTGCCACATGTCAGGGGACACCTTGGGGGCACAGGAAGCAGGAGACACCAGGAAGATTCCTATGACCTTGATTTTGGACTTCCACACTGCAGGGGTACAGCTGAGCAGCCTAGAGAATGAGGGAGAATGAGGCCCTGCCTATTTCTGCCTCTCCTCTGGGGTGCTTACTCTCCTTCCTAGGTCTGCACACAGTTGCCCCTTTCTTGCCCTTCAAGTATGAGGCTGGTCCTGATCATCCCAGCCAACAAGCCCTCTACTATCATTTTCTGTCATTCCACTGTGTTTTTCTCAGTATGTGTGAAATTATTTATTTATTTGGAAGGAGAGAGAGAGAGAAAGAGAGACAGAGAGAGAGAGAGAGAGAGAGAGAGAAAGAGAGAGAGAGAGAGAGAGAACATGGGAATGGGCATGCCAGGGCCTAGTAGCCCTGCAAATGAAGGCCAGACACATGCACCACTTTGTGCATCTGGCTTTATGTAGGAAGAATTGAACCCAGGCCTTAAGGCTTTGCAAACAAGTGTTTTTAACTGCTGAGCCATCTCTCCAGCCCATGTGTGAAATTTTTGAGGTTCACACTTGCCCCCCCAAAAAACAAGATTTACAAAGCAAGAATGTCCCTGCTGTCACTCACTGTAGTGTCTTCCATCATAACAGATCGGTGAGCACACACGGTGAGCGCACACTGGATACTGGCAAAGTGGACGAACACCACCACCTTTGTGGTGCCGCTTTCAGTCCTTCTGCCTGTGGCCTCTGTCACCACTGCTCTCATGCCGTGGTCCCCTCCAGCCTGACCCCACTGCATCGCCATAGCCTCGGAGCCTCTGCAAAGCCTTTGTTCCCTCGGCCTGTCCTCCGCTCTCCCACACAGGGGACCCTTATCCAACAACCCCTCCTGCACCCCACCATCAGCACCCTCTTCACTGTGCACCTCACACAGTGCTCTACCTGGGTACTCCTCTGTCTTTAGCCCCTGTGGGTTGAATAATGCAGTGTTGGGATCCCAAGAACCTTCCTGCAACCACCCAACCTGCACACGCCCATGAGGGCAAGGTGCTGGCCTTACTACATGCTGGGACATCAGAGGGACTGAGCTTTTCTCCTCTGAACACACTGAGCATGTCCTTGATGTAGTTGGCTTTCTCCTTGCTGCACAGAAAAGAATCTGACCAAAATCAGCTTGTGGAAGGAGTGGGTTGTTTTGGCTTGTAGGCTTGAGGGGAAACTCCATGATGGCAGGGATAATGACAGTATGAGCAGAGGGTGGACATCACCTCTGCCACAGCACTATAAACAGTGGCAAGAAGGTGTGCCAAAAACTGGCAAGGGGACTGGAAAGATGAATTAGCAGTTAAGGCACTTGCCTATAAAGTGGAAGACCTGAGTTTGATCCCCCAGTACCCATGGAAAGCCAGATGTACAAAGTGATGCATGCATCTGGAGTTCGTTTACAGTGGTTAGAGGCCCTGGCATGCCCATTATCTGTATATGCCTCTCTCACATTCTCTCAAATAAATAAATAAATAAATAAATAAATAAATAAATAAATAAATAAATAAATAAAATATTTTTTAAAAACTGGCAAGGGGAAGCTGGCTATAACACCCATAAGCCCGTCCCCAACAGCACACCTCCAACAAGGTTCCAATTCCAAAACTGCCATCAGCTGGGGATCGAGCATTCAGAACGCATTCAGTTTATGGGGACACCTGGATCAAACCATTACAGTCCTAGACCACGTGGAACACTGTGTACAACCTCACCAGCTCTGCAGGGGTGACTTGGGAACCAGGCAGGCCACAGGTGGGCTCCAACAAGCCCATCATATAAAACACCCGGTGGAGGAAAAGATGCACGGATGAACAAAATCTGTATGTTACTTGGAATTTAGTCCTTATAAGAAAGGTATTTGGCCCTTGGCCTCAGGTCATATTGGAGGCCAAGGCTGGGTCCATCTTTGCTCCTCTGAGGCAATGGTACTGGAGAGGTCACCAAACTGAACTATAGGATTTGAATGAAATGCCCTGCACAGACAGGGTCATGCGTTTTGAATATTTGGTCCCTAGATGGTGGCAATTTGGGAAAGTTGTAGGGCCTTTGGGAGGTGAAAACTTGGAGTAGGTGTGTCATTGGGGTGGGTCTTCAGACTTTATAGTTCAGTCCATTGCCTGTTCTAGCTAGCTCATTCTGGCTTTCTCCCAGCTCATGTGATGCCCAGCTGCCTGCCATACTTTCTCTGTTATGATGAGACTTCCTCTGGAGTCTGTAAGCTGACATAAACCCTTTTCTTCCATAAGCTGTTTCTGGTGGGCTGCTTGTCCCAGCAACGAGAAGGCGAGACCCTGGTTTGAGCCTCCCCATGGTATGTCACATGTGCTCGGGGTCCTACCTCCCCTGAGAGGTGAGAGAAGTCTGTGTGGGTGGGTGTGGGCCTGGCAGCCTCCAGCCATCCTCCCTGGGTTCACTTAGAACTTGGGAATAGTGTGATGTTATGAGAATGTAAAATGTCCCCCACAGCCTCATGTATTTGTGATTAAGCCTTATACTTAATCCCCAGCTCATAAAAGTGTTTAGGATGACTTGCTAGAGGAGGTATGGCCTTGAGGGCAGGCTTGGTGGGCTTATTATAGCCACACTCAGTGAGCTCATTTCTTTACTTCTACCCTCCTGATGAGGAGATATGATACCCGGCTGCTTGCTCTTGACATGCTTTTCCTGCCACGAAGACATTTCCCTTCAAGATTGAATTCCAGCAATAAACCCTTTCCTTCCATGAGCTGCTTCTGGTTGGGTGTTGGTTCCAGCAAGGAGAAGGTAACTGCTACGGGGGGCGGGGAGGGACGTTAAAGGGCACGTGGAAGGCAGTCGTTGTCACTTTAAAGTACAGAGTCAGACAGGGAACTGAGCGGAAGAGGGGGCGGAAAGATTGTGAGAGCCGTGGTGGGGGAGACTATCCAGAGGCATGGCACCTCTCAGTAACAACACTCTTGGGCCAGGAGGACCAGGCTGAGTACTAGGCTATCCATGGTCCCCTGCCACAAGGACTGATCCAGACGACCCACGGAAGAGGATATCCAGTTGATTGGGGATGGGGAGGGGGGGCATTGGGGATAACAACTCATTGTTTGCCCACTAAATAATGTAACTCATTATGGTCAACAAATATATATATTAAAAAAATTTAAAAAAAATAAAGTACAGAGTCAGAGGCGGAAGGCAGACACTGAGCTCAGTTGGAACCCTGCCTGTGCTTTGACGATTGTCACAGAAAACTTTTACCCTGGGAAGATGTGAACACGTATCTTCACCCCAAATAGGCCTCAGGTGGCAGACCAAAGTATAATTGTACCAATAGCAGTTTGGTGAACCAATGAGTTTATTGGGGGTCGCTTACAGAGCATGGAGGGGGATTATTTACAGGGACATGGAGCCCCCAAAGCAGCCACTTGATGGGGCTCCCTGTATCAACATTACGCCTCGGATGTGCATCCTTCAGTCTTGGGGTGAGGGCTTACTTACAGAGCATGGGACCCCAGAGCTGCACTTCATTGGAGTTCAACATATCAGGGTTACCCTGGTGGACATGCATCCCTCAGCCTTGGGGTGAGGGCTTTCTTGAACATGGAGACTCCAAAGAAACCACCTTGAGGAAGCTCATTGTTCCTTGATCTTTTACCCAGTCTCTCCCCCTGAGGTCATGTGACATGTGTGTGACTAGCACAGGGGTGCCTGAGCTCTGGGGGGGGGTGTTGGAGGTCTAATGACCCTCCCCACACATTCACAGCTGCTTTTGATAAAGCTGACAATAGTTGCTCACTGCTTCCAGTGCAGAGGAATTTTGCCACATAACACTGCTATCTATGAATTTTTCTCTCTGAAGCATGCAGTACCTTCTGAGGACTCGGTGGCCACTGGAGGGGGGGTTGACCACAGGGAGGATATGCACTCTGGGCAACACACATGCCAATGTGTGGACCCTCACCCGCCATGCAGTGCTGGAGAGGGGTTTCTTATCCCCCTGGGGGAGAAGGGTGTCAGGGGCTGACCACTACTGTTTTCACGTTGTCTTCTCGGCATCCCTACTCAGCAGCTGCTGCCATCAGCACCATTAGATGAATGAGGAAACAAAGGGACAGAGAGGGTGAAGGAACTTGCCTAAAGAGAGACACACAGCCAGCAAGTAGGGCAGCTGGAGTACAGACTGATTTAAAATGCCTTTGGAGACTAGATGGACCTGTATAGGCCACCTGGCCAGGGTGGGAAAGCTGTGGATAGTCTCATGGGATCTGCTTGCACTCTCCAGAGGGCAGAGCAGGTACCACAGGTGAGGGTATTTTCTGTGGGTCTGTGGCTTAGTGGGGGAGTTGCAGCACTCATCAACTCCCTGTTCGTCCACAGAGCTGGGAGAACAGAGGCTTGGAATAGCTGTGAGCCGATGAGAGACAAGACTCTCAGGATACAGCCGCAGTGGGGCAGATCATTTATTGTATAGATAAAAGTGGTTTATATAGAGGAAAAGGCAGAGGCAGGGGCATAGGCAGCAAGGGGATTGGTAGGGGCAGGATCTGTGGACATCTCATGAGTTGATTGGTAGGGGCCAGTACCCTTTGGATGCCTAATTTGCATAGATAAATTGAGGGGGCTACGTGAGTCTAGATATGTATAGAATGGTGATGTCAGCAGAGGAAATGTAACCTAATTGTTTAGGTTTGTTATTACAGCTGGACTGAGTTTAGGCCTTGAATTGCCTGCTTATTTCAGGGCATAGCTGTGGCCTGCCTGGAGGCTAGAGAGTCCAGGATATGCATGAGATTTATTAGGGCCTCAGACTTGCCTCAACTTCCTTAACAGAAGGAGATAGTCCGGACACCTGCTGGTCTCAGCAAAACCCTATCCTCCATGCCTCTTAGCAGGGTATCACAATTTTCCACCCTCCTCTGTCTAACTCTGGGCAAGTTTTCTGTCCTGTTTATTTTAAGTGAAAGATCAAGTCTAAGACTTACTGATATGACACCCCCCCCACTGCATCTGAAAGCACCTAGCTCCCTGGGGCCATGGTTGTGAGCCTTTGAGGTGGTCCCTTTGCTCCCATGTGCTGACTCAGGGTTGTCTCCCCCCATCCCAGTCTCCCTTATGTGCCCCCACCCTATACACTGATCTCCAGCTCCCCACATAAGCAACATCTTTCACAGGGTGGAGCCATGTCCCCCAACCAGCTGTCTAATCTTCAGTCCTCGTTGAAGTCCCTCTGGGAACTTAACACATTAGTTTTTCATTTCTTCTAAGAAGTTCTTGTGTGTGTACGTGCATGTGTGCAAAGATCAGAGTATCAGCTATAGTCTTACTGCCTTGAGACAGATCCTCACTGCACTTTTCTTCAGCAATCCTGGCTGACCATTTGAGCCCCAGCAAGACTCCTGTCTCCGTCCACACCTCAGTGCTGGGATTACTGCAGGTTTGCCAGACCTCAGGTCCTCCTACTCCATGAGACCCCTCCCTAGCCCAAGAATTGCTCTTAATGCTTTGTTTTGGGTTTTTCTTGTCGAGACAGTCTCCTATAGCCTAGGCTGCCCTCAAATTTGCTATGTAGCCAAGAATGACCTTGAATTCCTTACCCTGCTTCTACCTCCAAAAATGCTGGGATTTACAGGCAAATGCCACCACATCTGGCGGGCAACTCTCTCTAAGGGGGTCTCTTTTTCCTTGTTTCTTTGGAGGTGATGTGAACTAGGAAGGCTAAGACAAAGCCTACACCACCACAGTGGTGATGAAGTCTGGCTTGTTGTGGGCTCAGTCTACATCTAGAGAGAAGCTAGTGTGTTGGGCACTCAGGTGCCATGCGAGTCATCTAAGTCCCTCCGTTGGGGCGGTCAAACACCTTCTTTGCGTCTATCTCCGCCTCTACCATGTGGGGGTGGATGTCCACGTCCAAGCCCGCGTCCTTGCACAACTTGACCAAGGTCCGAATGTTATTTTTGGACAATCGGAGGTACCTGCAAGAGAAGGTGAAAAAGGGGTGAAGGGAAGACTTGAAGGCATGGACCTTCACTGGGCTCTGGGCAGCAGGAGGCAGCGGACCTCAGTAGAGGCCTGACCTCCCTCCCCCTTCTGACCCTGGGACACCCTTCAAAGGTGGTGGAAGCCTACAATTGCTATAACTTAAAATTGCTGTCAAGGTATTTTTCAGCTGCTGTTCCTGGTAGCCTCCAAACAAACAAACAAAGATAACAAACAAAGACCAGCTTATTTTCTCTGACTTAGGCACTGCATGTGAAGAGAGGCGCTCATTGGAGCTCTCCATGAGAAATGAAATAGTCCATCGACAGAGGAACAGTCAAGTGATAGTAGACCCTCTCCATCTGAGGACTCAAAGAAGAAAGTATGGCATGGCTGTCACGTGAAGCCAAGTGCCTGTGGAAATTCAAGTGCAAATTGGTGTGTTTTCAACCACTGCCACATACAGATAATCTGCAAGAGGCCAAGGAGAGCCACCCAGGTGTGGAAGCAGTCAGAACTTTAGGAACAGATGCGCGCATGCTCCTGTAAAATAGTCAAATCGTTAAAAACATAGGCCATTGATTTAATGTATTTTCTGAAGCCTGGTAATCCTGATATCTGCTGAAGGATGAAATTGATCCTGTCTGTACTATGTGATTCAGACATAGCTCTTTATTCCAAGGCCAACCTTGACCTTGGGCCAGCTTTATTTTTATTTTTTTATTTGACTAATTAATTTTTTTTCAAGACAGAGTCTCACTATGTAACTTAGACAGGTCTCAAACTTGCAATCCTCCTACCATGCCTCTGAGTGCAAAATGACAAGCTTGTGCCACCATGCTGGCTTTGGTAGGATGGGTGAGCCCTGCCCGCTGTCTGCAGGCTGGTTACAGTGACCAGGAGGGCATGACTTTATGTCATGCCGGAGCTGGTCTTCTCTCTCACCCAGCACCTTCCTAGAGATGGCCCATGCTTGTGGGCCACTCAGATCCCAGGATGATCCCAAGCCTGCACTGTCTTTCCCATTTGGCCCCAGGCAGCCTACACTCCCTTCCTGGGGAGCCCCGCTTTCTTCAAGTGGCCTGAGACTTGTGCACTGGAATGTCTTCCCAGGGGCTTCCTGGACACCATCTCCTCGAATCTCTGGCTGTCCATGGAAAAGGAATCTTTTGGCTCTTCACTGTGGAGCCCAGGTAGGTTTTCAGGCTGTCCATAGGACTGAGTTAACTATAGCCATCTTGTCACTTGTCCTACAAGGACAGTGGGCTGGGCAGTGCCTGCCTGTCTGCCAGAGGCTCCATCCCCATGCCTGCTGGGGAGCAGTGAGTAGCCGACAAACCCTTTTTACAGGTAGGCTTACGGCTGTCATAACGGCAAGGTGAGGCTAGAGAGATGGCTCAGTGATTAGGTGCACTTCCTGTGCAAGGGTAAGACCCTGAGGAGGTCTCAAATCTCCAGATCCCATGTGAACAGCTGGACATAGCCACATGCACCTGTAACCCCAGTCCTCAGAGCAGCAGGGACCTGAGAATCTATGGAGCCCTCCCATCCAAGCTGCAAGCTTCAGAAGCAGTAAAAAGAGACTCCAGCCAAAACAAGACCAGGCTGAAGATTGATGGAGTGGACGGACACCTGACATTCCACTTCCAACACTGCCAGCAAAAGAGCCATCCCCGCCACAGGGGAATGTGTTACCACAAGGACACATACATGTGCATATACCACACACACACAATAAATAAATATAAATAAATAAGTTAATTAATTAAACAAATGGCAAAGGTGGCCAGGTTATTTGAATGTTTTGATAAAGGTTTTGAGCTTTGACAGTGATGTCTTTATAGTATAATGATGACACTGTCCTAGGGAGGGCGCTGTGGAGCAGAAACCAGGAAGGGTTGTATGAATGGAGAACAAGCCAAAACATCTGCAGATGACTCTCAGTGATGAAGTCCTTGTCTAGCACATGCAAGGTTCTGGGTTCTATCTCCAGCATTGAAAAGGAAGAAAGAAAGGTGGGGGCGGAGGTAGGAAAGAAGGTAGTGAGAGGAAGGGAGGAAGGAAGGAAGGAAGCAAGGAAGGAAGGAAGGAAGAAAGGAAGGAAGGAAGGAAGGAAGAAAGGAAGGAAGGAAAGAAAGAAAGAAGGCAGGCAACTGGTTCATGGTCCTCTTGAGGGTCTAAAATCCCAAATGTAAGCAGGTGGCTACCAGGAATGGTGATACTGTCACCAAAAATTTACACAGATGTGAAGAAACGTGGGGAAATTTCCTGTTACAACAAGGTCACAGGCAATCCAACTTTTCCTTCTGTTTAATGACCACCGTGGCTTCTGCTGTGAAGGCGACAGAAATTTTGGAAAGGTTGCACACGTGTCCAGACACACAGCGTCAAGTGACAACACTTCTTTTGTCCACGTTTGTGGCTTGTCCATTGTGGAGGCTGCCGGGAAACCAAGGGGCTTCAACTTGTAGTGTTCCTCTGTCACCCAAGCACTGAGTTCTTCCCCACATGTGCAGGTGTGTGCCCACAGCCTGCTGCCCAAGACCTCCCGTGTCCCCTGGGTGTCTGTCACTCACCGGCAGCTCAGCACCTCCTCCGGCTTCAGCATCTTGGCCGTCTCTATCTTGGGCTCGGCACCCTTCTCCATGAGGCTCTTTAGTTTCCGTTCATAGGCAGAGTCGGGCATCTTGCTTGACCATTCTCTCAGGAGGTTCACCTTGCGGCTGTTAAACATAGTTTCCTGCAACATGGGGTCGACTGTACTTTGTCGTCGGAATGGGCTTGGTCGCTGGGTAGATTCCAGAGCTACGGCATCCTTGATGTCTAAGTCTGAAATTAGACAGATGTCTCTGGGAGTTAGATCTTAGGAGAGGTGAGAAGTTTGGGGGTGTGGGGGGAGGCTGAAAGGATGCATGGGCTCTTCCTCATACCTGGGGCAAGGTGAGAGGCCTTCTTTAAAAGACTTGTGGGATCCCTTACAGCTCTTGCTCATTCACCTGACCCCTTGCTCCAAGCCTCCCTCCTTCCTTCCCATTCACCCCCTTTCCCTCAGGAGTTTCTCTTCTCCCTCTCCACAGGAAGAGAGTTAGATAAGAAGAGCTGTAAGCTCGAGGAAGATTTGGGTTTAAAGGACCAGTAGTTTATCGGATGGAAATCAATGTCAGCAGGCAGCCTGGCTTCAGCTGGCCAGAGGACCAGCACACATGCAGGCATGGATATGCAAAAGTAGGAATTTCTGATCAGGACTCAAATATGAAGTTTTTTACTAAGTACAATTTTTTTTTGGGGGGGGAGAAAGCGAAGGCATCCTAATAGTTCCTTCTTTTAAGACTCTTTTAAGTGTTTTATGAACTTTTCCTTATGACAATGGGATATTTTTTTTCTACCCATTCCCTTTCTAACTGGCTAACTAGTCCAGAGAAAAGTCTGTTGTTTCAAAAAAAATTTTTTTTTGTCTTGTAAACCAGCAGCCATAGGAAATCCTACTGTTAACTGACACATCTTGAGTCCTGCACATATGCAATCATATTTGGGAAAAATGAAACTCCTTCCAGAATTTGTAAAAACCGTGTGCTCATGGCACACTGTATCTGCCGAACCCTCTACAACAAAAAGCTCAGCTCCTGCTGCGTTCCGTTCCCGATTTTAATTCAAATATTTCTGGTGCCCATCATTTAGAATGTCATTTGCCACCTTTTTGGGGGGTATATATATGTTTTCAAGAATAATAGCCATTGTATTTCTGTCTTGGAATGCTTATTAATAATAACTGCTTGGTTTTCCTTATTGCTTTTTAAATCATCTATTGATAGGATTCTATAACTTTCCTTGCAGTTTGCTGTGCATATCCTGATATGAACCATTCTCCACCCTTTGTGATAAATGCACTGTCACACGTTTCAAACTCTGACATGTTTGATGTAATTTCATGTATTGAGCATTTCTGATAAAATATTTTTAGAGTGATATTGGTGTAATACTTTTTGGTGTAATATATTCAGGCTGGGCTATGATGGCTTGTTAAATTAATGCAGAAATGTCCATATTTTACATGGTCTGTAATAACTGAACTGATATTAGATTATTTACTCTTAGTGGTGACCCAAGTTTATATAGGTCCTATAGAATGACTCTATACAGTGGTATAGTTACAAAGAGTCAAAGTTTTTTTTTTAGCAAATATATTTACTATAACAGTTGATGGATTTATTTATCTTTGGTTTTGTATGCTTTCTCATACAATATTTTATACTAATTATTCTCAGCAAGGTTTGTGATAGCTTCATACTAGCTGTCAATTGCATTTGTATTTACCTTTATAGTTACTTTCTATATTAATTTTTATTAATCTCAACCAGGATTTAATATATGTATTTTTTGAGACAGGGGCTCATGTAGCACAGCCTGGTCTTGAACTCCCTATGTAGCTGAGGATAACCTTGAACTCTGATCCTTCTGCATCTGCCTCCAGAGAGCTGGAATTACAGATGTGTGCCACCACAGCTGAATACAGTGCTGGGGAGAGAACCCAGGACCTTGTGCGTGTTAGGGAAGCACCCTCCCAACTGGGCTATAGCGCCATGATTCTCTTCCTTAACAATTCTGTCTCTACTTATTCAACTCAAAAATGTAAGCTATTTCTCATATTTGTTTTCTAAAGGCAAGAACCATTACTCATACATTTAGTTTTTACTGTAAATTTCTCTGAGCCTGCCTTTTGCCTATATATTTTGGTATGAGATAGGCAATAGGCTTACTTTCATCAGTTATTTGATACATGATAATTTGGGTATGTGTTTCTTAATTTCACTTTATGCAAGTTGAAGAGCATCTCTTAACTTTATTTTTAATCGTTAGTTTAGGATAAGGTAGTTGTTTTTAAAAATCCTTATTTTTTAACGATGAAAATGTTTATTTTTAAAAATTTTTATTTGTGTGTGCACACACATGTGCACACTAGGGTCTCTGACTGTTACAAACGAATGCCAGACTCTTGCATCATTTTTTTACACCTGGTGTCATGGTTTGATACAGGTGTCCCCCACAAACAATTGAATGTGTTCTGATAGATTGATCCTCAGCTGATGGCAGTTTGGGTTTTACAACCTCGATGAAGCTGTGTTGTTGGGGCAGGCTTATGGGGGTTAAAAGCCAGCTTCCCCTTGCTAGTATTTGGCACACCTTCCTGCCGCTGCTTGCAGTGCTGTGGCAGAGG
>PVHP010039269.1:0-16446 GCA_004024765.1 Zapus hudsonius | reverse complement strand
TAGGCCGATAGCTGAGATTCTGGCAAGAGAGGGGCCACCACAGTCATACAATGGAGGATCCAAATGGAACTCCACAGAGAAAGACGAGATGAACAAGGGGCCCACAGCCACAGCCATTAAATCAACACAGGATTAGCCAGTGGAACAGAAACCAATGATTTTCGACACAAAGACCCCTAAGCTCACAACCTTAAAGCAAACTTATAACTCATCCACCACGACTCAGGGAACTATGCAGAAGAGGTGGCGGAAAGATTGTGAGAGCCGTGGTGGGGGAGACTATCCAGAGGTACGGACAGGAGAACCTGGCTGATTACTAGTCTATCCATGGTCCCCTGTCACAAGGACTGATCCAGACGACCCATGGAGGAGGTTATCCAGTTGAGGGGGGAGGGGAGGGCAGTGGGGAATTGGGGATAAAAACTCATTGTTTGCCCACTAAATGTTGTAACTCATTATGGACAATAAAAAAATTAAAATAAAAAAATAGAAGATAGAAAGACTGAAATTTGAAGAGAGATCCTGTAATGATCTAGACATAATCTAGAAATTGTACTCCTTGTTACCTAAACAAAAGAACTGAAAATACATGTTACACAAAACCTTGTACACAAAAATGTATAGAAAAGTTAGGGCTGGAGAGATGGCTCAGCAGTTAAGGCACTTGCCTCCAGTGCCTAAGGCCCCGGGTTCAATTCCCCAGGTCCCACATAAGCCAGACCCACAAGGTGGTGGCCCTGGTGCGCTCTCTCTCTCATCTCTGCTTGAAAATGAATAAATAAAATATTAAAAAAGAAAAGTTATTCATAGCAGCCAAACATTGGAGGAAATATAAATGACCACCCACTGATGAATAATAAACAACAGTAGTACAACCATACAATGGAATATTATTCATTCATAAATCGGAATCAAGTATTGGCACATGCTATAACATGGATGAGATCCTTGAAACATGTTTAATGAAAGGATCCACATGCAAAAGACAAGCTCCTAAACAACTCCATTTATGTGAAATCTATAATAGTTAAATCTATAGAGAAAAAATGTTAGATTAGTGGTTTCCAGGAGCTAAGAGTAAGAGGAATAAAATATAATCTCGCCAAGTTAGAAATGTGTGTCACACTTAACCGATATTGATCTCACTCTCCGATGGAGATCCTGTTTGTATTTTTCAGAAGGCAGTGAGAGAGCCGAGGTCATTCCTACTCCACCAATGAGCTACAGGGGGAGGGCTGACATCCTGGCAAGAGATGAACCACCCCAGGCTTATCGTTTAGCCAACAAATGAAACCCTTGAGTGAGTGACGGGATAGCAAGAGATCTATCAGTACAGCTAATCAGTCAACCCAGGAGAAGCCAGTGTGACAGATACCAACGATTTCCAACATGAACTAAAGCAGTACAGAGGCCATAAAGATCTCAACAATAAAACATATTAAAACTCACCCACCACGACTCAGGGAACTAAGCAGATGAGGGGGTGGAAAGAGTGTAAGAGTCATGGTGGGGAGAATATCCAGAGACATTGGCCCCCTCAGCAACAACACACAAGGGGGGGGGAACCTGGCTTCCTCTTGTGCTATCCATAGCCTCCTACCCCATGGAACCATCCAGTATGCCCACTGAGGAGGATACCCTGTGGATTGGGAACAGGGAGGAGGGAATTGGGGATACCAATGTAATATTTACTAATACAATGTATCTAATTTTGGACAATAAAAATATCAATAAAAAATATATAACTGTGTGATATAACTCTTCTCAGGGGTGATGAACATTTTTAGGAATTAAATTAGTGGTGATAGTTGAGCAAAATGATAAATATTCTTAATGTCACTAACTTGTACACTTGTAAATATTAAATTTTATGTCATATGCACTTTACTATAACAGATAAACAAATCTACCACTGCCAGACTATTGCAATTAAAAAAAAAAAACAGGGAGGGACTTCTGGGTACAATGGGAGAATAGGATACAGACATTGTTCTTTTTTTTGGTAAGAGACTAGATCTCAGAAAACTCATTAAGCCAGGTAAAATTTACCACCTGGAAGTAGGAGGAGAGAGCTGCTGCTAATCAGTGTAGATGGGTTCCAGCTGTCCTCCTGGAAGTGCTTCATCTCATTCACAACAGCCTAGTGAGAGCTTTGCAGACAGTGAGGAAGGGCTTCTCCCTACTCAAAGGAGCCTTGCAAAATCAGAAGAACCTGAAGGAGAGGACTAGGGATCAACTGAGCACCAGGAGAACAGCCCTAGCATTGCTCAACGTCACCTCCACCATATGGGAGCACCAGAAACAAAAAAGATTGCAGAAGGACAAAGATTTCCACTTGCCCCCCCCCACACACACACAGCACAGAGCCCAGCTGATAGAGAAAAATGTCCCAAAATTAGGAGAAAAGATGTCAAAACAGACACATTTGGAATACTATATAGACAAGACCTCCCATCATCATATTATAATTAATATTATATTATAATTTTACTACTTCTAAGTATACCTACCATAGAAAGTATACTAAAAGCAGCAAAGAGAAAAGAATCAAAGTCACTTATAAAGGCAGAACCATCAGAAAAAAAAAACAGATTTCTCAATAGAAACTTTAAAAGATAGTAGATCTTAGAATACGGTGTATTTAAACTGCTAAAAGACAGCTGCCAACCTACAATACCATACCCAACAAAACTATCTTGTCATAAATGAAGGAGGAAGACATTTTTATGATAAAAATGGATTTGAGGAATTCCTGACCACTAAGACACATCTTTAAAACATTCTTAAAGGAATCCTTTAGAATGAAGAGAAGTAAAAGCATATACATGAGGAAAAATGAAAGAAAATCATGGTTTAGTAATAGTTAATGCAAGAGAAGAATAGAAAAACATGAAGGACTACAAAATCTGTAAGAATGACAGGAATTAATACACACCTTTAAATAATAACTCTAGATAAAAGTGATTTCAATTCCCCAATCAAAATACACAGGTTAGCAAAGTAAATTAAAGCTGGATCCTTGTGTTTGTTGACTCAAAGAAACATACTTCTCCATGAAAGACAGACATTACATTACGATTAAAGGATAGAAAGTAGTATTTCAAGTAAATATGTCTAGGAAACAAACACATGTCACTGTTCTAATAAGTGATAATTTTTCAACATACATTAGTCAGAAGAGATAAAGAAGGTTACTGTAGACTTATTAAGGGAACAACCAACAAAAGAATATAATTCTAAGCATATCAAACAGGATTGTACCCAATTTCATTAAAGAAACACTACTACATACAGTTTAACCCCAGCACAATAACTGTGGGTGATTTAAATACCCAACCATCTCTAATTGGTAGGTCATTTAAGCATAAAATAAACAAAGAAGCATCTGATAGAGAAAAATGTAGACCTAAAAGACATCTACTATACTTTCTATTCAAATGCTTCAAAATAAAAATTCTTTTCATCAGTATATGGAACTTTCCCCAAAATAGATCAAGTATTAGGGCACAAAGTAAATTTCAACAAATATAGGCAAATACTGGTGAATTTCATTAGACCCTTTCAGAAGAACTAACATCATTTTTCTTAAACTATTTCATAAAGTAGGAAAATAAGAAACACTACCAAACACTTTTCCTGAAGCCAGTTTCACTCTAATACCAAAACCAGAAAAAATTGAAATGATTTCTTGGATTCTACCAAATCAAAATGGAATAAAAGTAGAAATCAATAGCAAGAGAGACTATGGACAATACACAAACACATGGAAATTAACAAGACACGATTGAATAATGAATCAGTCATTAAAGAAACCAAGAAGGAAATTTAAAAAATATCCTAGAATCAAATGATAAGGAAAACACACCATACCAAAATCTTAAGGATAGAATGAAGGCAAGAAGAGTGAAATTCATAGCTCTATGTGCCTTTATTAATAACATAAAGACATATCAAATAAATTAATGATACATATAAGAGCCATGGAAAAGATAGACACCCCTGAAAAACGGTAGAAATAATTAAAATCAGGTGAGAAATTAATGAAGTAGAAACAAAGAATAATACAAAGGAATCATTGAAACATACATTTGGCTCTTTGAAAGGATAAAGGAGATGCATTAACATTTAGTGAAACTAAAACAAAGAAAACCAGAGAAAACCCAAATTAATAAAACTATAGAAGACAAGGGATAACAATGAAATTCAGAAAATACTAAGGGCATACTTTAAAAACATATATTTCACTAAACTGGAAAATTTAATAGAAATGGATGAATTTCTACATACATGTGACCTACTAGAATTAAAGCAAGATGACACAGAATATTTAAGCAGACCTATAACAAGCCATGAGACTGAAGCAGTTAATTTAAAGAGTCTCCCATCTACAAAAGGCCTACTCTTAGATAGATTCACTGGTGAAATTTATCAGACCTTAACATAAGAACTGAAATCATTTTTTCTCAAACTATTTGATAAAGTAGGATAGTAAGAGACACTACTAAACTCCTTTTCATGAAGCAAGTCTCACCCTGATACCAAAACCAGAAAAAAAAACCCACAATAAAAGAAAATTGCAGACAAGTCATCCTCATGAACATAAATGCAAACATTCTCAACAAAACGCTTGCAAGATGAATACAAAAACACATCAAAAATATCATTCAGCAAAACTGTTGGCTTTATTTCAGAGATACAAGGATGATTCAATATACACAAATCAATAAATCACATTAATGGATTCCAGGACAAAAATCCATATAATCATGTCAAGAGATACAGGAAAGCTTTTGACAATATCCAACATGCCTTCAGGATATGGGTCACGAATAAACTGGGATTCAAAAGAAGAGATATCAATTTACTAAAGCTGATATATGACAAACATAGCCAACATTATAATAAGTGGGGAAAAACTCAAAGCATTTCCACTAAAATTGGAAACATGAAAATGGAGTTACCTTTTTCCACTCTTATTCAGTATAGTATAGTATTGGAAGTTTTAGATAGCACAAGACAGAAAAGCAAACAAAAGGGATACAAATAGGAAAGGAAGAAGTCAAATTATTTTCAGCTGCTATGAGTCTATACACATGATGCTAAAGGCTCCACCAGAAAACTGTTAGAGTTGAAAAGCACTTTCATTAAAGTAGCAGGATAAAAATAAATAATTCATATAAGTCAGTAGCTTTACCGTCTGCCAAAAACAAACGTGCTAAGGATATAATCAGAAAAACAATCCCATTCACAATTGCCTCCAAAAAATAAAATAATTTGGAATAAATGTAACCAAGAAAGCCAGGCATAGTCCTACACACCTTTACTCAGGAGGCTGAAATGGGCAGATTTCCCTGAGTATAAGGCCAGCCTGAGGCTACAGAGTGAATTCGAGGTCAGCCTGGTCTAGTGTGAGAATATGCCTCAAAAAATAAAAATAAACAACAACAAAAAACACAACAAAAACTAACCAAGGAAATGAAAAACTTCAAGCAAAAGTTTAAAATACAAAAAAAGAGAGGTTGAAGAGAACACTAGAAAATGGAAAAGACATGTGCATGGATTGGAAGAATCAATATTGTAAAAATGGCTTGCTTAGCAAAAGCAATCTGCAGATTTAATGTAATCTCTAACAATATTTCACCACCATTCAGGGTGGTTTGAATTAGGGATTCCTGATAAACTCATGTGTTTTGGATGTTTGGCTCCCAGATGATGGAGATCTGTGTGGTGGAGCCTTTCTAGAGGAGGCTTGTCACTGGGGGTGGTTTCATAGCCTCCAATTTACCAGGGTCAGTTGGTTCCTCCTGCTGTTTGCCACCTGCTGTCGCACAGGTGATGTCCAGACTCTGCAATCTTTCCCCTGTCATAATGAACCTTCCTGTTAATACTGTAAACCAAAATAAACCCTTCCCTCCATTCAGCTGCTTATGTTTTGGTGTTTTATCCTAGCAACTAGAAGATAACTACAACATCATCATTTACAGCAATAGGGAAAAACAATCTTTTTTTACCTTTACTATGAATATGTATATACATCATATGATCAAATCTTGTGAATGTTTCCCTCCTCTCTTTCCCCTACCCACTAGGGTACTTCCTTGGTTCGCATACTGGATCTTTGGAAGCCCAAAATAATTCGGATAGCCAAAGCAATCCATAGGGAAATATAAGACCAGAGGTGTCATTAAACCTTATTTCTAATTATATTAAAGAGTTTTAATGACAAAACCAGTATGTTACTGGCACAAAACAGATAGCTCCATGGAACACAATAAAAGATCCAGATATAAGCCAATGCTGCTACAGCCATTTGATTTTTGATGAATACTACAAAAATATTCACTGGAGAAAACACAGCCTCTTTAAGAAATGATATTGACAAAACTGGATATCTTCATGTAAAGGAATGAAACTAGTCCTTATCTCTCTCTCTATGCAGAAGAAATGCCAAATAAATCAAGGATCTTAGCATTCAAACTGAAACTGCTAGAGAAAAAGGTAGGGGAAACATATGAAGATATAAGGTTAGGTAGAAACTTTTTCTAAATAGGACTCTAGCTGCTTAGGAAACAGGAACAATATTTGACAAGTGGGATTACATGAACTTTAAAAGCTTTTTTACAGCACAGGAGTAAAGAATATTATTTAAAGTGTTCAAAATCCCCAGCCACCAGAGAAATCCAAATTAGATTCCATCTCACATCTCACTCTGGTCAAAATGGCTAGCATCAAGAAATCAAGTGACAACAAAAGCTGGCAAAGTAGTGGGGAAATAGAGACACTTAGTGTTGGTGGGAATGTAAACTGGTACAGCTATTATGGAAACTAGTGCAGATATTTCTCAAAAACTAAAAATAGGATGACTACTGAGGAGACTCACAATTTGTCAAAGTTTTGAGGAAAAACTAAAGTGTTGAGTGCCCAATGCTGAAAGAGACTTTTCTATCACATCAAGCAAGGGTCAAAGCACATTTCAGAGTATGGGGCAGAAAGAATTTAAGAGTCACAGGATGTACTTTGTCACTGTCTTCCAGATATGAAGTAGTCATTACATTCATGATCACATAGTGTTGGTCATTATCTCCATAAGATCTGCACAATATTGGGCCCATAAACATTATGTCATGGTGATGGAGGAGGTCCAAAAGGCCATCAATAAAGGCATAGGGAGGGACCAGTTGGCATGAAAAAAAGGAACAGGGGAGAGGTGGAATAAAAGAATATAATAGCAGGGGATTATAAGCAAAATATATTCTTCACATGTATTAAAATAGTCAATTAAAAGATAAGAACTTGAGGAAGCAAAATATAATTACATTATTTGATTACTCATAATACTGGAAATCACAGACAAAGCCATTTGATTAAATGTGTGGGAATGGGAAAAAAGGGAAATAAAATGTACAAGGTTACTGCTAAAGCACCAAAAGGCAGATTCAGAATGGTCAAGTGACTTTGCAACACTTTATAAACTGTCAAAGGCAGGAAAAGCATATATCTACTCAATCTTATACAGTTTGTTTCTGCTAGAATGTGGATTTTCTCAAGTATATAGGTGTGTTAAAGAAGAGTATGAGAGGCTGGGAAGATAGCTCAGTGGGCAATGTGCTTGCTTTGCAAATATGAGGACCCCAGAACCACATACATGTTCTTAATGTCACTGACTTGTGGTATATACTGTAATCTCAACATTGGAAAATTAGAGACAGGAGGATCAATAGAGTTTTCTGACTCACTCTAAATGGTGAGTTCCAAGCCAATGAGAGACCCTGTCTCAAAAAAATGATGATGTTGCTGAGAATAACACCCAAGGTGGCCTCTGTCCTTGACAAGCATATGCATATACATGCACACATGAATATGCATATACAGATATACAACAGAAAGAATAAGAAAGAAGGGAATGAGGTTGTCACATGCATTTGGAGTTCATTTGCTCTGGTGCACCTGTACTATTTCTCTCTCTCTCTCTCTCTCTCTCTCTCTCACTCTCTCTCTCTCTCACACACACACACACACACACACGAACACACACATATACACACAAATAGATAAAAATATTTTTTAAAAATGTACAAGAGAAATTGCCATCATTCATATATGATTTTTCTAGGCAAGTCAATATTTTACAAAATCAAGTGACAGTCACTGAATGCCAAGTACACTGATTCAACTGAACTCAGCAAGTCATGAAGAGATATGGTGCCTTGTCCCAATTCCATTCATCCAACATTCTCAGTTTAGCCACATTTTCTTTTTTGTACGTGCTTCTTATACAACTCTTATACTCTTATACATCTCTTACATTACAGCATTTTTTTCTTATCACTATAACTCAGCAACCTCAGTTCTTTCTCACACACCCTTCCTTCAAGTCAGTGTTACCATTTTAAAAGGTCTACTTTATTCATATTATTTTGCTTATTACAAAGGTAAGATGGCTTTTGAAACTGTACCAGAATTTCATTAGTATATTTGTTTGAGGAGTTATCTTGTTATAAACTTCATAAATTGTGAATGATGTTCTCCAATCTTGGGTTTTTCTTGAATCCCTGTTATATTTCTGTGCACAATTTGACACAAGGTGAGGCTTTGAGGAAATGCACATATTGTGCTATAGCAGAAATGCTGTGTTTAGCAGCTTGCTCAAAACCCAACTACTCTTGAAAGGGAAATGAAACAGAGTTTTCAGCCTTCACCTTTTGGGGACAAGGTGTGCTGCTGGAAAGGTCATTTTCTTAACCTGTCTGGAATTTAAAAGACTTCCTCTTTTGATAAAACCACACTGCAACTATCTATAATAGACCCACATTAAAGTGCTAAATTTCTTCACACCTAGTTGAAGTGAATCAATGTGGGTTAGGTCTTTGGTAACCAGATCAAATCAGTTATTTTGGAAAGTTTATAATAGCACTTGAATAACCTAGGAATTCTGGAACACCTCCAAGAAAACCTAAATTTATTCATTTGAATAGCAAATTTTCAGGTAATAAGACTTAGGCTCTCAAAAAGTAGGAAAGTCTGCTTTCGATGATACATTTATATGTAAAATAAAGGGATAGAATTAAAAATTTCCCTTCCCCTCTTCTTTACTATTTATTCCCCTATGAGAGAAGATAGGGGATTTCTTTGTTTCAAATTTGTAATTATCAGAGACGAAATAGAGTCCTGCTTGGAGACCATAGTAGATTTAACAACATTCTTGACTTCTGGCAGTTATGACTTTTTCCATGAAGAATGATCTGGCTGCCATGAAGCACCAATTTGGCCTCAATAGAGCCCTGTGGTATGTGACCCAAACTTGGTCTTTGTTGTGGAAACTTGAACAGGTGCTGCTGAAAAAAAAATCATTTCTTCTTCATTGGGACCAATATGTGCTTTTCTCCAGTAATTCTGGAACAGCAGTCTGCACACTCTGACTTCCATGTTAACAGGAGCTACAGTAAAAGGCCTCCAACACAGCTGAGACTCCTGGGAAATTCAGTAGTAAGGCCACTGAAAGTGGAAAGAAAGCCAGGGGAAATACAGAAATTTATGGGAAGAGTGGTTCTTCCATCTTTTCTAAACATGTCTCTTAGCATCCCCCACTGAATTTGCCATGACCTAGGTGAATATTCCCCTGTGTCATATTATTGTGAGACAGTATGTAAATATGACTTTACATATATTTTGTATATGTTTCCAATTTTTGGTATATACCTTATTTATCACCTTATTAAAAGTTAAATTTTAAATGAAACATTTTATTGTAATGGCTACCATTGGATTAAGAAAAAACCAGAGACCCTTGTTTTGACCAAATATTTCTGTGGCCCTGAAGGCATGAGTTCCTTCATGCCTGATAATCACTGGGTTGGAAGGAATATAGAAGAGTCATCACACCCATTGCCCTGTCTCAGAACAGGGACTATACCAACTCAACTTCAGATGTGTGGTCACATTTTCTTCCTAGAAATAGTCAGTAAAGTTCTCCTTAGTCATTTATAGCAGGATTCCATAATGACTTTTTCCCAAAGTTCTTCATTTTACCAAACCCCATTCTTCTCTTATGCTTTAAACCCAATTGGTTTTGCTTTATTTTCAACACAAAGAATGAGTAGTTTGTATTTTGGTTCAATATGGTAAGGAGAACACATGAGAAATTTCTTGGTTCTTTTTAAAACAAAGAACAATGATGTGAAAATAATAAAAAAAAACTGAATGAAATTTTAAAACTGAAAAATCATTGAAAAAAAAAACCAGAAGCTTTTTGTAGAATAAGCCATAGGAAGAAAGTGCAGTAATAAGTAGACACCAAAACCAAATGGTCCATGGGAAGTTAGGCAAAACTGTCTGCAAGTGGCTTCCTGTGTGAAGCTGGTGTTAAAGTTTGTTTATTGAATATTTCCCAAAGATGGATGTGGCCCTACAGGGAAATGGGAGAACTTTTAGCAGGTGGGGTCAAGTAGAAAGAGGTTAGTTATACCATTGGAGGGCACTCTCTTGAAAGAGATATTAAGAACCTAAAACCTCTTCTTTTCATTTTTCTTTTCCTCTTATTTTGTTTTCTTTCTGGTTTCTTTCATTTCTCTCTTTGTCTCTTTCTCTATCTCTCATCCCTTTTCTCTTGAGATTTTTCTTCATTCCTGCTCCATCCTTTCTGACATCTATGAGATAGGAATTTTCTTCCACCAAAGTATTCCCATGATGTTGGATTACCTCAGCACAGATCATAAGGCACAGACCAAGTAGCAACAAACTGAAACCTCTAAAACAGTGAACCAAGATAAACCTTACCTCTTTTAAGTTTTTTTTTTTCAGTTACACTGTCGTAGCAACAGAAAACTACTAATACATCTGCTAACCAGAATTACAATTCTATATGTAAACATGGGCTAACATGGATGGGGAGATGTCTCTGTTAGTAAAATGCTTACCATACAAACATGAGGACTCAAGTTTTGATCTCCAATTCTCATGTCAAAAATAAAAATAAAAACATGAAGCCGAGAATAGTGGCAGGCATTTATATCCTCAGTTCTGGGGAGGTGGAGATATAAGGCTCCCCAGAGCATGATGAAGAGGTAATCCAATGGAATATGTGAGCTCTAGGTTCAGTGAAAGAATTTCTGTCTCAAACAAAGGGTGAAGAGCTATTGAGAAAGACATCTGCTGTTGGCTTCCATCCTCTTCACATATACACACACATGTTTAAATGCACGTGACACCTACATCATGAACATACATGCATAATAAACATAGATACACACAGAAACGCACACAATGCCCACACAGACACACAAACCATGTAAACCTACACATAAAAAGGAAAAGAAATGGTCTAACATAGTTCTAACCAACCAGTTTTATTCCCTAAAATTCACTGATTTCCCAAGTTAGTGAGTTGTTGCTGAGTTCTCAATTTCAGATCATAATTATGAACTAGTACTCCACCAGAAATAGAAGGAGAAACAATCCAAGCAGAAGGCACCTAGATTGAAATACACAGGCTCCTTGTTTAGAGCTAAGTGTACCACAAGGCCTAAAAAAGCCATTTCAAAAGGAAGAAAGGACTCATGCAAGACAAATTCCCTAGTGATACTGAGCTTTCAAACAAAAAATAGAAAACCAAGAAAAATTCAGGACTAAGAAAATCTGTCAAAAAAAAAAAAAACTCCCCAAGGATCAGAGGCTAAAAATATGTAAATATTTCAACAACCTAAAGTAAATTGTAAATAAATTTTGACTATTTTAAAGAAAACAGAGAATATATCTTAGGAAATGATGTCAGGGTTACAAAATAGCAGCATAAAGATATTTTTAAATAATTGAAAAACTTGTAGCAAAATTACAAAATAGCAACATGCATATATTTTTCTAAATAACTTGAAAATTTGGACAAAATGTAGCTATTGAAAAAAAATAAACAAACATGATGCAACAGATTGCCTAAACAGCAAATATGAAAAGAATTCATATTCAAGCAGAGAGAGAGAGAGAGAGAGAGCACACCAGGGCCACCACCTTGTGAGTCTGGCTTATGTGGGACCTGGGGAATTGAACCAGGGGCCTTAGGCACTGGAGGCAAGTGCCTTAACCGCTGAGCCATCTTGGGCCAGGAAGACCGGGATGAGTACTAAGATATACAGGATCCCTTGCCACAAGGACTAATACAGACAGCCCACGGAGGAGGATATACAACTGATCAGGGATGGGGAGGGGGGGAATTGGGGATAACAACGCATGATTTGCCCACTAAATAATGTAACTCATTATGGACAATAAATATTAAATTTAAAAAAAAAAGAAAAAGAAAAGAATTCATAGACTGGAGAATAGAACTGAAGTAATATTACTACGAAAAACATGCCAAGATGGAAATAACAAAGTCACCAAGGATAAAGTTAATGAGATTCAAAAATGTATGACAGGGCTGGAGAGATGGTTCAGTGGTTAAGGCACTTGCCTCCAGTGCCTAAGGCCCTGAGTTCAATTCCCCAGGTCCCACATAAACCAGACCCACAAGGTGGTGGCCCTGGTGTGCGCTCTCTCTCTCTCTCTCTCTCTCTCTCTCTCTCTCTCTCTCTCTCTCTCTCTTTCTGCTTGAAAATGAATAAATAAAATATTTTTTAAAAATGTATGACAAACCCTATTTTGAGTTTAATGTAGTAGTCCATATTTATAATCCCAGCACTTGGGAGACTTAGGGTGGAAGAACCTGAGTTTGAGGTCAGCCTGGGATATATGATAAACTGTCTGAAAAAAGAGAGGCTGGGTAAGACTCAGTGATATTGAGCTTGACACACATTTCTCAATTGCCATGTCAAAGCCTGAAGCCATGGTGAGCTGCTTTAATTCCAGCATGTTGAGTACAAGATGGCAGCTGGAAACAGAAGAATTGCCTGGAACTTTGTGGACCAGTTAGGCTGGTAAACACAGTGATGAAAAACAAAGAGAATAAGAGAACCTGCTCAAAATAGGTGTAAGGAGGCAAAAATCAACACTTGAAAGTTGTTCTCCAACCTCCACACTTGTGCTATGAAATGCACACACACACATATACACACATACACACTCATACAATAAACATGCACACACATACACACAATCATATATGCATACCCCTAAATTAGTAGAACACAATTTTGAAAATGAAAAGAAAAAATCATTTTATAAAAATAATGACAAGGATTTTTTAAGTACTTAAGAAGAAAAAATCATGACAGTCTAAAAAATAACGTATAAATAAATATCTCAGTGATTTCATCAAAAAATGATAAAACTTTGTAATGTAGAAGGAAGAAATCAAAAGCTATGCAGGAATGAGTATCTAAGTCTGGATCCCCAGAAGCCACATAACAATCTAGATGGACAAAAGCTTGCCCCTAGTGCCCTCTCCATTACCTAACTGGTCAACTCTGTTCATGAGTGTAGTTCCAGCAGCTTGTCCAGGTAACTGTGTCTTCCTTCCTCTTCCTAGGAAACTGATGTTTCTGCCATTGTAGCCAGGGACTAGTGCATGAGTTTGGGCATAGATGGAAATTAACTAAGATAAATTCAACTACCCAATCCATTAAGCAGCACCAAGTATCTCCAAGAATGTACTCCACATAACACAAAGCAGAGCAAAGACAAATGAACATTAAAAAATACCAAGCACCATTCCAAATGCTCAATTAACACAGGTATGCCAGAAACACCTGAAGAACACACTAACTCCAGATGGGTATGTCTCAACACAAAACACATAACATGAAATACCAATTCTTCCCCAAGAATTACTAATTCCAGGGTAGAGGCTTCCCATGAAAGCTACTTAGTGCAAACTCCAGACAAACAACTCAAAATAATGATTATAAATATGTACAAAGAACTCAAAGAGAACATGGATAAACCTCTGACTAAATTCAAAGAGGACACAAAAAATGTCTAAATGAATTCCAGGAAAACCCAAACAAACACCTAAATGAAGTGAGGAGCTAAAACCAGAATATGATAAATGGGATTCAATAAAGAAAGAAATCATGAAGAAAAACTCAATGAAATGAAATGAAACTGAAAAATTTTAATATCATGAATTTTAAAAAGTAAAAAAAAAAAAGCTCCATGAAGCATTCTAGCAATCTCACTGAAGATGGGTCTTAGTGGATTGGGGGCAGGGAGGAGGGAAATGGGGTTACCAACACAAGACTTGTTCATACAGAGTTTCTACATTTAACAATAAAAAATCAATTAGTAATCATATTAGGGTGTGCCTTGTAGTATTATGTGTGTATAGAGGGATATATATGATACGAGTATATAATATGTTTGTTTATGTAGTTGTATTTTTATTAAAATATTGAATATGTAAGACAGGTCCATGGAAAGATACAGCAATAGAATAGATGGAGCAGAAGACAGAATGTCAGTCCTTGAATGCAAGGGAGAGGACTTTGACCAGTTAGCCAAAAAACAATCAGAAGTTCAAAATAAGTATGAACAGAATATGAGAAATATATGACCCCATAAATTTTAAAATGTGCAAATAATGGGCATAGAAGTAGAACTTCAGGATAATGGAATAGCTGTCAAAGCCCAGGCCTGAGGCAAAACCCTGTTGTTGAAGAAACCACAGAATGCCATCAATCAGCATCAAGAGACCCTTCAAGATCCAGAATGGTAACCAGCCCCCAGATGCCAGTTAGTACAGTGCTGGAAGGCACTGCACAGGCTGCCAGGGGAAGCTGATCAACAACAGCTGGAGTAAACAGAGACCACTGGCATGAAACACAATCTGCGCCATGAGTAGGCTGAACACACCTCCTACTGGGAGAGAACAGCGAACCAAGAAAGGAGCACTAGTGCGATGGAGAAACCTGGGCCTGGGACAGACAATCAACAGCTTTTAAATTCGGACAAATATTCCACTTAGAGAGGGGGAGAGTCCTTGACTGGAACTTGGGATTCAGGGTGATAGGCATCGGATCCCATAAACTTGGGCTCCCAAGACAAGATGCACTATGGGAGCGATCTATGGGGAGGCCACTAAAAATAGAATCTAGGTAATCCAGAATTGTGTATATTTGTTAACCTGTACTGATCTCACTCTCCGATGGAGATTGTGTTTTATTTTTCAGGATGCAGCAAGAGATCTGTGGCCCATCTAATCCTACCATCCGACCGTAGGCAAATAACTGATATCTCAGCAAGAGATGAGCCACCACAGTCATATCGTGGAGGATCCATATGGAATCCCACAGAGAATGACGGGATGAACAAGGAACCCACAGCCACAGCCATTAAATCAACACAGGATAAGCCAGTGAGACAGAAAACAACAATTTTCAACACAAAGACCCCTAAGCTCACAACATTAAAGCAGCCTTAATACTCACCCACCACGACTCAGGGAACTGTGCGGAAGAGGGGGATGAAAGACTGAGAGCTGTGGTGGGGGAGACTATTCCAGAGGCATGGCACTCCTCAGTTACAACACACTTGGGTCAGGAGAACCAGACTGAGTACTAGGCTATCCATGGTCCCCTGCCACAAGGACTGATCCAGACAGCCCACGGAGGAGGACATCTAGCTGACTGGGGATGGGGAGGTGGGGTATTGGGGAATTGGGGATAATAACTCATTGTTTGACCACTAAATATTATAACTCATTATGGACAATAAATATATATTAAAAAAAAGAATACCCTGCCTCAAAAAGTGAACGAATTCTTTTTCTTACACAATATTTTGAAAATATAGCCATTTTTATAAAATATGTTTTTTATATCAATAGTGTTGCAGTCAGCTTTCTAGTTGCTGCGCAGAAAGAACCCAAACAAAAGTGGCTTGTAGAGGAATGGGTTTATTTGGCTTATGGACTCTAGGGGAGACTCCATTCTGGCAGGGAAAACGATGGCATGAGCAGAGGGCTGGACATCACCTCTGCCACAGCACTGCAAACAGTGGCAGGAAGGTGTGCCAAACACTGGCAAGGGGGAGCTGGCTTATAACCCCATAAGCCCGCCCCCGACAACACAACTTCATCAAAGTTGTAAAACCCAAACTGCCATCAGCTGAGGATCGATCTATCAGAACACATTCAATTGTTTGTGGGGGACACCTGTATCAAACCATGACAGTCCACCCCTGGCCCCCACAAACTAATAATCATACATGATATAAACACAATAGGTTCAGCTCAGCTCTTAAGTCCCCGCAGCTTTCAACTGAACCATAATACCAAAAATAAACCCATAATGGCACAGAACATTCACAATGCAAAATATGAGGCACAGCAAAAACAGATTGACCAATACAATACAAGATTTAAAACAAACAGGGCACCATCAATCTCTAACTCCAAGCTCAATGATTCTTAACCAATAACACAAGTCTCTTGGAGATTCAATTCCACCCCTCCAGCTCGGCTACTCACAGTCCGGGAAAACGTCATCCGGTACTGGCAGCTCGCCTTGGCACCCATCC
>PVHP010039268.1:12500-16549 GCA_004024765.1 Zapus hudsonius | reverse complement strand
TTTTCAGTTTATTTGTTTTAATACACTCATAAAATATTTAAACATCCTAGTATTTTGCTTTCAAATGCAAGCTCTAAGGGTGGTATTTCACAGATCCGTTATATTAGACAGAATGATCTTTATGTAAAATGTGTTTTTCTCCACTGTCTCCTGAGAAAGGAGATAATTTATTTTGACCATCCATACATCCATTTTTTTTCTTTTGTTTGACTCCATTCCTAATAGACGCTTGCTACAAGCAACAAAGAAGACACAGTTTTGAACTTTTAATTGACAAGTGTTACATACATTTGATCATATTCCTCTCTCTTCCCTCTTTCTTACCCCTACACCAACATATCCTTGCATTGAACACCTTCCTGCCTCCAACCAGTCCCTCCACTATTTTGATGTGTTTATTTTATTTTTACTTTCCTTCATCAATCATGATGACATATTGATATCAAAATTATGACAGCTGCTCTCAGGTCATGAATGAAACAGTCACCAAGTGTCTAGAATACAGTGTTCCAAAAGACTCCTCCCCATACACTGTCTCTTTCTTTTTATTTTTTTGGCCACAGCTTCTGGAATGTTTACCGAACCTGGGCAGGTGAGGCTGAGATGTTTCCCTTAGTGCTTAGAATTTAGTTGTTGTTTTGTCTCAGGGCATTGATGAGTTAACTCTCCCTGTTATTCATCACCACCTGTGAAAAGAAGCCTTTCTGATCCAAAGTGAAGGTGGCACAATTTTTATGAACATGAGTATGAGCATTTAGAAGGTAATTTGATGTGCTCAACCTATTCATTTAGCCAATCAACAGTACTAGCTTTCCCTCTAGTATGGATGACCTTCTGAGTCATAGACTTTTGACTAATTTTCAGTACCAGGAATGATTCCTGTCTGATGCAGCTGTCATTATAGTTAATCAGATAGCAGGTGAGTATCTCCACATGTGGTGGTTAAGTTTTGTTTTCAACTTAACCTGTTTTGTAATCTTGATGATTCTCTATGGTATGTCTCTCAGTAGGGGTCAGGATATAAGGAGGCTCAAGAGAGCTAAAAATAATCATCACTTACTCAGAGGGCAGTGCAGGTAGGAAATTCCAGAGACTCAAGGAGTAAAAAAGTCTGGGAAAGGGTTGAAAGACCCCACCCAAAGGCTATTAAAAGGGGAAGGAAATCTTTCCCTCCATCAACCTGTTTGCTGTTGTGTATGTAGTGCTGGTGATGGCTTTTCTCTCTTTGCTTGGACTGTGAATAGGTGGACCAGCCTCTTTCACCATTGTGGAACTTCCTTTGGATCTGTAGCTTCAATAAATCCTTTCCTCCCATAACTGTGCTGGATTGGAGGTTCACTCCAGTGATACGTGAGCTGACTAGGACACCACAGCAACAATGCCAGTACTTTAGATCTAGGTTTATCTTGCCCAGATTGTTAGTTGTATAGTTGTAGGTTCACTGCTGGTTAAGACTGTTGATGAATTTTCTTCCACAGGAGCCTGCATAACACTATGGCAGTTATCAAGCAGGGAAGAAGGCTTCCAGCTAAGTTCCAGCTTGATTCCTCAGTGTCTAACACATGATTCATGTGGTAGAGAAGACACTTTTAAAAAAAGAAACACAAATATTTCATAATTATTTCTTCCCCTTATATGACTCTAAAAATTTCAAAAAATTAATTTTTATGTCAAAAAAGTATCAGTTTTGCCTTATGTCTCTGATGGTGTTTGGCAATAAGCCAGTATATGCTACATCAAGTATGATGAACTCTCTTGAAAATTTGTTCCCTAGTAATATACATTTGAATAGAAGCCATTCCATTCAAAATAGTTTCTAACATTTGAGAAAGACTCAAGCTTCAATTTTGAATGTGCACTTGAATTAAGGTATGATTTCAAGTTAATTACTTCACCCCTAAAGGTTCATTCTTTTTCCATTTTGAAGCACAAAATCTCAAAAGATGAACTGAAAATAGTCATACAATAAAGACAACCATAAAGTGATATGTAATAGGAAGGATCATCATGGGTCCTAATATGACCTTCCCAGCAGACTCTGAGATAACTGTCTCTTCCTTGTGATTGATATTCTTTTTTGTCTTTTTTATCCTTAATTACATACATTGAATGAGCAAATCTTATGATGATTTAATCTTATGATACCCCAATTCCTTCCTCCCTGTCCCCAACCCACTGTGGATCCTCCTCGTGGGCACACTGGATCAGTCTCTGGGGTAGGGGGTTATAAGTAGCACAGAAAATAGCCAGGTTACCCCCCCCCCTTTGTGTTAATGCCATGGGGGAAGAAGTCTCTGGGTGTTCTCCCCCAGCATGGCTCTTATAATCTTTCCACCCCTTTTAAGCTCATATCCCTGAGTCAGGGGGGGGTGGTGAATTTTAAGTCAGTTTGTTTTTTAATGTTGAGATCTTAAATGTCTCTGGACTTCTACTTTGGGTTGTAAATGATATTCTTAAGAATTTCTACTAGGAAAACTCGGATTTTTCAAAGTAAGCCACAGGTGACTCAGAAACAAAATGCATAAAAGCCTGGAGAAAGGACCCTAGGAGAACTTCACAAGGTGATGGCAGTACCTATTATATCACATTTTGCCCTCTTTGTCCTTCCTCAATGCCAGCTTCATTATTTTCATCTTAATATTACCATATATTCAACATCTTTGTTACATCGAAACTTTTTTTGAGTTCTCCCAGACTTATTTTGCATTTTGATAATTGGAATGAGGTTTGTAGTGTTACTTCAAGAGAATCACAGTATCATGACGAGAAAGCTTAATGCTTACATTAAAAGAAATATAAGTTTGTGGAGAAGTAAGCAACCAAATGTGTCTTTGAGAACTCAGTCCACAGGCCTCTCTCTCCTTCCCCACTCGGCTTGCCTGAAAAGCCAGATCAGTCATGTTATCTGTTGTTATATCAATATCTCCTACATAAGAACAGTACCTGCTTATTTCACCCTTAATACACTGTAATTCTTTCTAAAAGGATCAGCCTGAATGTGTCTGTGTGTGTATCTATACAGTTTCTAGCCTTAATAAATATAGTGAAAACTCAATGTGATATACTCCCATATAGTATAAATTTCTCAAAAATAAATAATTATAAAGTACCAATGAAAATTACTGTTAATTCATTTCACTACAAGTATCTGATCCAATCATTAATCAGTAGTATATGACATCATATAATTTCCTTAATATAACTTCTCTGTATGAAATGGACACATGTTATGAACAAAACTGTTGTAAGGTTGGAGTAACAAAAATTTTTTCCATAATTTAACATATTATTTATGTTACCTTCCACTTTGACTAAATAACTTATAAAAAGCAGCTTATGGAGGAAAAGCTTCATATGGTTTACTGTTTCAAAGAGAAGCATCACATCATGGCAGAGAAATCTTAGCAGTAGCAATGGGAATCTGTCACATTGAGTTCATAGTCATGATGCAGAGGATGAATAGGAAGTGGGGTCAGGATGTAATATCTCAAGACCCACTCCCCAATGACTTCCAGTAAGTCTCTACCTCCTCAAAGTTCCACAACCTTCCCAAACAGGACCACCAGTAGGGGACTGAAGCAATTAACTTCTTGCTGCAAAGAAACATCCAGCTTGTGGAAGGTAAAGTTGTATTTTGGCTTACAGACTCCAGAGAAAGCTCCATGACATCAGGATAAAAATGATGACATGAACAGAGGGGTGGATATCACCTTCTGGCCAACATTAGATGGACAGCAACAGGAGAGTATGCCAAACATTGGCAAAGGGAAGCTTGCTAATTTACCCTTAAGCCCACCCCCAACAACACACCTCCAACATGGTTCTAATTCCAAAACTGCCATCAGTTTGGAATCAAGCATTCAGAACACATACATTTATAGGAACAATTGAATCAAAGCACTGCCTTCCCCCTGGCCTACATAAACTGATAACCATTCATGATGTAATACACAATGTACTCAGTCCAACATTAAAATTCCCCAAAGTTTTTATCAATCCCAATGCTGTTCAAATATCTGCATATTCCAAGGTCTTTTAACTAAGGTATA
>PVHP010039268.1:0-7500 GCA_004024765.1 Zapus hudsonius | reverse complement strand
GAGGAGTTAGATGACTCAAAGGCGCCACATCACTGAAAAGCCCATCCCAGAATAAGTGATCACTCATGGAAGCTGCATCTCTGGAGCACACTGAAAAACCTGCAGGCAGCTTGGCTGGTAAGTCTTGAGCACACTGCATAAATTGCAAGCAGCTCAATCAGAAAGTCTCCTCCCCAACCAATTCTCCCCTTATATAGCCTTAGGATAGAGTATTTCAACCTTTTTTCTAGACGTGTTCACTTCCAAGATCCCCACCCCCACCACCCAGGACAGAATGTTGCAGTCTAATTAATACAACTTTGGGGATTGGTTGTATGACCTTTAAGTTTCAGTACTCCAAGACCTGATTTTTGAATCACACCCTCTTTCTCTTCAGAAGGGAAATTTTCAATTCAGAGAGAGAGAGAGAGAGAGAGAGAGAGAGAGAGAGAGAGAGAGAGAGAGAGAGAGAGAGAAGAGAAATTACATAGAAAAGCAGATTTTATTTATAAAACAGATGGAAATTAAACAGATTATAAACCTCAAGAGATAATTTGTTCTAATAAGATTTGATGTGAAAAGTTCCCCTCCTGAAAGGTCAGTAAAGCTTCTATAAAATTTTGACTCAGAAACTCACACAACAAACCACTGAAATATGTATCAATCATTTAGTGATCACCTAGCTTAAAGAATATAACTGAGGGCAAAACCTAATAATTTTAACCTGTTATAATCTATGTATAGGAATTAAAACAAGGGAGTTGCAATGTGTTCAAAATATTAGTTGAAAGATTACTGGAGTTGGATGTGTGAGACACATAAAAGACCAAATTCTATAACTTATCAATTTTACATATCTCTATTGTAGCAAAATGAGTGCAAGCTCACTGGCCCCCTCCCTCAAAGTCACTGTTACATCCTACTGATGTTTGTCTGCCAGGTGGCTAATCTCATTGCATGAAGTGGGAAACTGTCAGGGCTCTGAAGTTCTGTGAGATAAGGAAGAGACAAGCCGGAGGATACCTGGGGGAATATCTGAATTTCCTGAAACCTATTGTACTAGGTAATGGTAATTTTCATGCATAACATCACATACCCTACTCTGTACTGACTATAAAATGTCTTTGAAACTGGGGTTCGTGGTCAATGCTTCATTTATGCTTGGACCCCCCCAGGCCCGGGTGAAAATTAAACTCCCTTCTCCTCTTGCTGAAAAGGCTTTGTCTGTTTATTACTGGAATATTTCTGCAACATCTAGAACTTTGTTTTCCCCATCAGTAAGATAGTTCAAATGCCCACTAAGTATAAATTACTTTCTAATTTTATTTATCTTTTGTTGTTATCAGCCACATAGCACTGGGATGAATCTCCATACCAGACACAGTTTTTTGGAGGAAAGGATTTATTGGAAGTTCCATAATGGCAAAAGAGGCTGGCCTTCTTTCATAGGTACAAGCAGAGAGATACACCCATCAACAACATCACACGCAACAACAAAACAAGCAGGGACCTAGGAGGGAATTCTCCTCTTTATATAGCCTTAAGGGCCAGGTCTTGCAACCCTTTCCCAGACTTAATGCTTCCTGAGTCTCTGGAATTTTCTTTTTGCACTGCCCACAGAGGAAGGGATGTAAATTTCAAACTTCCCTCATCTTCCTTACATCCTGCCCCCTACAAAGACAGCTTCCTTCCTGTGAACAACTCAGGGACCCACCCAGGAAAACTAAAAATATCAAGTTGACAACGAGCCTAACCATCACACGTATAGAGTATTATGTATCACCCACCTTCTGCACTATATCTGAAGACTTAGTCTTTTATACACTTATTTAGTATACACAGAATCTGTTATCATCTACTAGGATAAAGCTTGATATCTAATATGAATCATTATCCAAAGATGAAATTTAAAGCAATGAAATTATGGGGTAGTGGGAAAATATATCTACCGATAGTGTAGAAATCGATACAATGAAATGTTTCTGGTAATTCAAACATTAGTGTGGTTCCTTGAGCTCCTGACAAAATAACTGGAGCAAAGTCATCCTCTCATCCAAAGAAACTAAAACTGTGTTAATTTGGTAGAAATATGAAAATGTTAAGTGAAATAAGGTGAGAATTCTATGAGGAACTGGGGTTGTAGATGTTATGCTGTGTCATTGCACGTGCTGAGATGAGCATAAGCCTAGGTTATACATGCAGAATTTTAAGAGAGAAATGAAAGAATCATATGATGCCTCTGACCTTCAAACTCAGCACTCGGCACTTAGAGGTCCAGAAGTTCAAGATCAACTTTAGCTTTACAGTATATATGGGGCCAGCATGAGCTACATGACACCACCCTCCCCCCGAAAAAAATTAATAAAAGTAGAATACAGAATGAGAAGAAAAAAAACATGAATAGGCGTTATAGAATATTTTAAACTTCCTACAGAGGAATCATAAGTGAAATAGAATGTTGGGGTAAAAGAAAAAAATATCCAAAAGGGAAAAGACTAAAAATATGAGAACAAGAACCTGGGAATAACTTCATATTTGTGTGATAAAGCCATTGTTTACCAAACTATCATTTTTATCTATGAGATAAATATCATTTTTAGATAAATTTTAGTTTGAATGCTAGACAGAAGTGTTTTGTATGAACTAATGAAAAAAAATACCCAGGAGATTAACTATATCATATTTGATGAAATACCTAGACTCAGAGATGTGTATAAACAAGACAACAGAGAGATAAAGAGAGAGAGAGAAAGAAATACAGAATATTCACACAGAAGCTGTAAAAAGTTTGGGGAAGGGTTGGAGAGATGGCTCAGAGGTTAAGGCACTTGCCTCTAGTGCCTAAGGACCTGGGTTCAATTCTCCAGGGTCCACATAGGCCAGATGCACAGGCTGGCACATATGTCTGGAGATCATTTGCAGTGGCTGGAGGCCCTGGCATGCCTATACTCTCTCTCTCTCTCTCTCTCTCTCTCTCTCTCTCTCTCTCTCTCTCTCTCTCTCTCTCTCTCTCTCTCCCTCCCTCCCTCCCTCTCTCTTTCTCCTTCTCTGTCTTTGTATGTATCTCTGCTTGCAAATAAATAAATAAAATATTTTAAATAAGTTTGGGGAACGTATTATCATGCGAGCATTAGTATCTGAGTACAGATTCTTAGGAGCAACTTTCTTCTGTAATCGTAGTGATTTGACAGAGAGATAGAAAGTGAAGAAACACCTTCCCAGAAGTTCTTGGACTAGCTAGTCAGCTGTACATAGTGGCGAGCAAGAGACCCTTTCTCTAACAATGTTGAAGGTGAGTACTGACTCCCTGAGTTGTCATTTAACCACACATATGCTGTGGCCCAAGCACACCTACCCTCACAAACATACACAACATTTTTATTAAAAAAATCTATAATCAATTTCTGAAGTGAATATTAGAAGATAAATCTTATTATTTCATTGAATAATGGTAGGTTATGCCAGAAGAATAAGGCAAAACTAATAGCCAAATTTTCATTAGAAACAAATTACATATAAATCAAGTCGGTAATTTAATTGTGGAGGGGACAAGATATATCAACTATGCTGTGCTTGCCCTTCCACTCATTCAAGCCCTTCCTGGTACTGCAGTCAACCAGAGAAGGCATGAGCTACCTGCATTCATTTGGAAGCAAGGAACTCCAAGTGCTGGCTCTGCTCTATGGAAAAACCAGTGATAGACTTATCATTCATATATATGATTGATTTTGATGTATTTCATAAAGCTTTTTTTTCTAGAGTTGACATTTTCCTGTATCATTTTACTGTATTTTGGCATGATTCACTGTATTGCATTCTTTTGTATATATTATGGGTTTGTGACCCTAAATATGCAGGCAAGGTAAACTGCTTTAAGAAGTAGAATTTTGTGGTCATTTTGTTTTTTACATAGTACAAAGCTTTGAGAATTATGAATTTTTGCCCATTACTAACTTTTAATTTAATCAATCATGTACTTTTGCTTAATGTATAAAGATCATCTAGAAAAATAATATTGGGCATTAAGACATTCCCTAATGAAATTAGGACAAAATATCTGCTGTATATTTGCAATATGGAGTGCTGAAGAAACCCATACCAGTTAGTTCTCACATCAGCAGAATGGACTTTCTTGGTGTGCCCTCCCTCCCTCACCACCCAGCATTCTGATGTTCTGCTCAGCCACCACCCTGGTCCTGGCTGAGGTGAGCTCTGAATATTTGAGAACAACATGTCTTTGGTTCTGTTATGCTGCTATGAAACAGCTCTTTTGAACATCAAGTGTGAGTGAGGGTGATGCATCGGATACACTTGCACATTCCACTATGTTTTAAGAAAATTGAAAAAGACATATAAAATTCTGTTGAGTTTTTTGCTAAGCCCAAATAGTTAAGGTATCTGCTTATGTTAACTTGGTAAACACATTCAGTCAGTGTAATAGTCAGCCACAAAGCTGGGATGCATCTTCAAACCAGGCACACTTTTGGACAGGAAAGGATTTATTTGCAGCTATAGACACAGGGGAGGTTCCAGAATGTAAAAATAGGCTGCTCCCCTTTCACAGGTCCAAGCAGAGAAAGAGAAACCAATCACCAACACAACACACCCAGAACAGGGAACAGGCAGGAGGGACAAAGAGAGAATTTCTTCCCCTTTAAATAGCCTTAGGGTGGGGTCTTGCAACCCCATTCCTGACTTAATGTCTTCCTGAGTCTCTGGAATTTCCTTCCTGCACTGCCTACCCAGGAAAGGATGTTTAATTCTAGCTTCTTTGAGCTTCCTTACATCTTGCCCCCTACTGAGAAGCTGCCTTCCTGTAAACATCCTCAGAGACCCACCGAAGACTATTTGAAAGATCAAGTTAAAATCAAAACTTAACCATCATAGTCCATCCCTTGTCAACTTGACATCAAACCACATATCCCTACATCATACTTAATTTCTAAATGAAGATTATAATTTTACCTAAAATTATATAACTATCTCACATAAAACTGGAAACATATAGTCTCCCCCCAATACAAGGCAAGGCCCCTTAAAGAGTTTTGTAAAACAAAATAAGTTGCATGCTTTTAACATATACTTGTACTGATCAAACACTTCCAACTGCAATGAGGCATAACAAGGAAAGACTGGGCCAATGCAAACTCAAGAAATATCAGCAAACATCCACATCTGCAGTTTAAGTCCCATAGCATACCCAGTGACTGACAGTCTTCGGATATTCCAATTCTGTCCCTCCAGCTTGGCTGAGTACCTGGGGAAACTTCCATCCCAAGCCAACAGCGCTCCATGGTAGCCCTTGCAAAGTCCTGATATGTCTAAAACATCTTCGGGTCTCCATTGCAAACCATGGTACACCTTCCAATGGCTTCACTTGCAAATTAGGGACTTCACACCCTATTCCAAATACCGCATCTCAGCAGCGGCTCCTGGAACTGTGTGCACTTCATGACCTACTCCATGCATGCATTCCTCATACTTCCAAAAGCAATACAGGTATGCACACACATGGACACAGCCATGTTGTTAATTCAGGGACAAAAAAGCATGACTTTGAAAAGCAGATTCCTTTCTTTCACTGATTTCCTTTACAAAGATTTTGCACAGTCCAACTTACTGTCCTTCTTGGGTGGAAACACCTCAGGTATCTCTCCATTGTTTCTATGTAAACCAGTTGTTCCATAATCAAATCCAGTGTCTTCCAGTAAGTTAAACATGCTTTGAGGTTTTTCTAACTTCAAATCTTAAATTCTCAGTCCCATATCCATAGCCAAGCACACAGTCCGCTACTTAAATTTAAAGCTGGTCAAACTCTCTGGGCATGGACTGTAGGAACCTTCCACCCTTTGACCCAGGCACACACTTCTATTAAGGTTTTTTGCAGTCTCTCTTTCCCCATAGAAAGTTCACAAGCCAAGCCTCCAAATGCAATTCTCTCTACACTAAGCATTTCCAAATTCTCACCAGAATAGTCTATAAAACGTGGCTTACTGCTCTTGAAGCCATTTCAGTTGCAAGTATCAAGTACATGTCCATTCCTCCAACACACAAGTTCCAGAAGATCAAAATCCATATGGTCAGATACATCTCAGTGAATCACCCCACTCCTGGTACCAAATCTTTTGTAGTCAACCACACACCACTGGGATGAATCTTCAGGCACAGTTTGGGGGAGGAAAGGATTTATTTGTAGCCATAGATACAGAGGAAGTTCCAGAATGCAAAAACAGGCTGCTCCCCTTTCACAGGTCCAAGCAGAGAGAGAGAAACCAATCACCAACACCACACACCCAGAACAGGGAACAGGCAGGGGAGGGCCAAAGAGAGAATTTCTTCCCCTTTATATAGCCTTAGTGTGGGGTCTTGCAACCCTATCCCAGACTTAATGGCTTCCTGAGTCTCTGGAATTTCCTTCCTCCACTGCCCACACAGGAAAGTAAGTTTACTTCTAGCTTCTTTAAGCTTCCTTACATCTTGCCCACTACTGAGAGGCTGCCTTTCTGTAAACATCATCAGAGACCCACCCAAGATTACTTGAAAGGTCAAGTTGACATCAAAACTTAACTTAGGATTTCATTCTTAGGAATGGTATCAAAACTTAACTTAGGATTTCATTCATGGAATGGTATCTATATATTCATAGAACTTCTAAAGGTTCCAGGATTACTTTTAGGGAATTTGTATTAGTTTCACTATACAGTCAGATGAATCTAATGTCACTTGCTTTCTTTCTCTCTAAACTTGAAAAAAGCAGTATGTCTGCGGATACTGGGAGGCACAAATTCTATTGTCACTTCATATATTACTGAGATGCAATTTAAAAGTTTTAATTTCTATAGTTAAGATTTATATTATAATATAGAGTATAAAGTTAACATAATAACATTTGGAGGAAGATTTATCCACTTCAGGATGCATGGTACAGAGATCACCTAATATACAGTACAGCCTAATTTTATTGTTTAAATATTATTAATATGCCCAAGATGGCAAATTTAAAAAAAATATATATATATATACACAGAGAGACATATATATATAATATTATAATTTATGTAATATATCTTCTTTCCAATGTGGCCCTTTCAATTATATATATTTACATAATTTATATATAAAGTTATTATATATAAATAATATATTATTCATTATGTATTATAATATAAATTATATATAAATAATATATATATATAAATAAATTATATATAAAGTATTATATATAATTTATATATACAATTTTATATATAATTTTATATATAATATATGTATACATATATTTTTGCCAGATTCTAATGGGTATAACCTGTATGTGTATATATATATATATATATATATATATATATATATATATATATATATATATACATTGAAATCTCTTTGCAAAGCTGAAGCCTACAAGCATTTTCAGATAAAAGCAGTGAATGTATTCTTAGGTGTTCTGAACAGAGCTGAGACATTTTTTTTACATAAAGAAATCTTGACTAAAGAGATAGGATAATAGATGGGAGCATAGGTAAA
>PVHP010039267.1:0-16427 GCA_004024765.1 Zapus hudsonius | reverse complement strand
TCTCTCTCTCTCTCTCTCTCTCTCTCTCTCTCTCTCTCTCTCTCTCTCTCTCTGTTGGCAAATGAATAAAGTGAAATAAAAAATAAAGTAAGGCTACACATAAAAATCTAGGGGATATTTGGCAGAATTTAAATATCAGAGACTTGGCAACCCTCAGTAACAACACACTTGGGTCATGAGAGTCCAGCTGAAGACTGAGCTATCCATGGTCCCCTACCACAAAGACTAATACAGATGGCCCACGGAGGAGGATATCCAGCTGACTGGGGATGGGAGGGGCAATGGGGAATTGGGGATAACAGCTCATGGTTGGCCCACTGAACAATGTAACTCATTATGGACAATAAAGAAAAAAAATCTAGGGGAGATTCTTGGCAATCTGTGAGGGAATGGTGGAGTTGTGGGACTCACCCTTTTTAGACAGGCGTTTGAGTTCTATAAGAAAACCTCAGCGGGAAGTCTGGAAACGTGAACAGCTCACCGCCTCCTGTTGAGGAAATACATTCTACGGGATACAGTGATAAGGAGAGGAGCCCCCAAATGACATACTCCCATTTCCATGTCACATCCTGTGAAATTTGAATGTGACAGAATGTCCCTCTGTGATCAGGTGACATCTCCAGGGTGGAAGACTTTCCAGGAGCCTTTAGAAGCTCAGTGCTTCAGCTGCACCCAAAAGAGGAAGATGGACATTAAGCTGGCCAAGTTCCACAGACAGGCTGCTGCTGGCTAAACGTGGCAGCCACCAGGAGCTGTGTGCGACTGCCCAAGTGACAGCCATCAAGGAAATGGAACTATATTCTACAACTACCAGAAACTGGCATCTGTAAACCCCAAGAGTGGATGTGAAAGCAGGTTTTTACCCAAAACCTCCAGGTGAGAAGCCACCGTGTCTCCAAGAAGCCAGTTATGTCATGCTCTGTTTTGGCCCAAAGAACTGTGGGTACTGACTGAAGCCTCCACAGTTCTGGTCATGTGTTACATAGCAATAGAAATGTGCATAGCTGCTGTTGACTGACCCTGTGGGGGCCTGGCCTGCCGGACCTTAGAACACCCAAAGCAGGTGTCTTGTCAAAAGTAGCTACAGAATGATGCTGGAGCCTGTGGAAGGGACCATTTCACATTTCCCCAAATCTCAGTGCCTGTGGTCCTTCGCCTTGGCTAGCATTGCCCACTTGCTCCTCTGACTGGTAGCCAGGATGGACAGCGGATGTGCAGGGCTTTGGTATTACACATGCTATGGTCACTCCTGGAAACATCCTTCCTTCCTCACTTGGCACACAAGGATCAGTCCAGTCCCCTGCTCATAACCTATCCTCATGTTTCTGATCCCAGAGCCAGGCTCATGTTCTTGGACTATATGAATTCCAGTCTGGACCCAGCACTGAATTTCTGGTGGCTTGAGATGAGGGTGGATGGGGAGGGCAGGAGAGGAGGTTAGAATTGGTCCCAGGTCAGTTTTATAGAAAGAGAGCATTGAATAAAGATGATGAACTCCACAAGGTCTGGAATTCCCACTTCAGTTTTTCAGTTAGGCTCACTTCTTCCTTACTTTAGATAAACACCACAAGTATTGATATAGAGGCGTAAAATGATACCCGATGCCCCAAAGTCTTGGACACTCAAATCAAGAAATAGATCCATCCCTATTTATAAACTCTAAGGTCTTTTTCAAACCCCTGTGCTTTGCTAGGAGGAGAGAAGAGGGTCCTGAGATGACAGGTACTCCAGTGGCAGTGCAGAGAAGGCAAGGGTCCCTAAAGGGGGTTTGTCTATAGGACTCAAAGTCTCTTCCAGATCTGACTGTCTCTGAGTGGGTAGGAGAGGCTCAAAAGGAGGAATGCAATGTGTTAAATTAAGACCTAAAGCTAAGAGTGCTGACTTAACGGTGTCAAAAGCCAAGTGGACAAGAGAGCTTAGAAGCCTGGGGATCCTTGGACAGTTGAGAAAACCCATAAGAAATTACAGAGAGAAACTTAGACTTATTATATTCATCCTGCCAAGTATTATCCTCACCAATTCTTTGCACACAGATTTGTTTTTCAATCACCTTACAAATTAGCTACTTCCATCCCCGTTTTATAAACGAGAAATTGAGACATCAGAGAGTGGATAAGGGCCTTATAGTTACATACCTGATAAAGTCAGGGTTGTTATGAGAACTCAGGAGACTTCAGTTCAAAACCTCTGTTTTCTAGTAGCCTCTCCCCATTTAACATCGGCACCCTGGACTCCAATATGAACTCTACTCCAACCGCTTGAGTACCTACTACGCACATTTCTCTTCACAGTGCTAGAGCTATGTGTCTCTGTGTGCTACGTAGCCCATGGTTGAGTGGAAACTCATCAGGTGGTAATGGTGGTGAGTTTTGTGGGCTCTATGAGCATGATGGCTGAAATCAAGACATGTCAGGCTTACTGTCTGCTCTTACACTACATATTCACAGATAAGCAGCAAAATGGGACGTTTGTTTCCTGCCTATGCCATTTCCAGGCTATTACTACTGTTCTGAAGAAAGCCTTACACACTTCAGAACGGTCTTTAAAAGTCTAACAATCTTTAATGGAGGTATCCCAAGGCCTTGTTTTCATCTAAAGTGAAAGTAGACCAGTTGGCCCAGATGGGATCAACAGAAAGAAGCCAACAGATTTCCAGTAAATACATGGCTTGGGAGTCTGGGCAAGATCCAAGCCCAAAAAGCCTATCTCAGAGTCATTTCAAGAAAGCAGGGAAAAAATGTGATTGTAACGGAGAAAGCTGGAGTCTAATCAATATACCCCATCTGGGAGCATACGTAAAAGGAGAAGACGGTCTGAGTAGAGCTTCAAAAAAAAAAAAAAGGCTGTTAAAGTATGGATCGAGAGTTTATTGGTGCAAACAACAACAATAAATAATAATAATAATAATAATCCTGCCAGAGTCAGATCACCAGAAAGAATCAGCCACTGGAAGAAAAAAAGATGATTTTTTTTCTGTGTTCGTAGGAATCTCCTGTAAGATTATCTCAAGTGCTTCACCTCGAATTCCATGTTTATAAAGTAGTCTTCCAATTAATATTATGACTTTGGCATTAGAATTAGGGTCTATATTCCAGACAAGTTATTAAACTGGAAGCCTCATGTATGCATCGATCTTTTATAAGTCTGATGAATGTTTTGATCTCAGAGAAGTTGGATGATTACTTAAGCAAAAATCCTACAAGATGGACATATCTGAGCTTAGCCATTTCCCAGGGTCTGGTCTTTAGATGTACAAGAACTGAAAAGTCAGGAAACAAGATTGTGAGGCTAATTACAGGATCTGGGAGGGGGGACCATGCCTAGGGACTGCCGTCTCTAGGGACACTTTGGAGAGATCATTATGTGTCTTTCTATGATGTCCTTGTGACTGTGCTAATTGCAACCTCCCTAAAATAGTGAAGGGGAAATGGTTGGGGAAGGGCTGAGAGAGGGGAAGCAAGACAGGACCTAAGGGAGCGTAAGCATGATGGGAGCAAGATGCATGCATGTAAGGAAATGTCAGCGAAATCACTGACGTGTACAACTGATGTGTACTAAGAACTATGTAAAAATCCACATGAGAAGATGCTTTGAAAGTGGTACTGCTTGTGAATAATGGACCCTAAACTGGAATTCACTTCCTTCCAAGCCTCTTAGGTGTTCTGTAGGATGAAGAGACTTCGCTTTCCCCGCCTGGAAGCCACAGATAAAATACAACTCCTGGGCCTTCCCTGGCCAGCACTGCTTTGTAGCTCTGGACTTTATGCCAGTGGGTTTTGTATAGCATCTTTCACTCGCGGTGGTCTTGTTAAAGAACTAGGTTTCTGCATCGAGAAATGACGTCTGTCTTGGTGAAATGAAGACGAGCTGTCTGTGAATCCTCCTGGTTCCTCTGTGGGAAGCCTGCTTTAGCAGAGGCAAGGGCTTTCGTTTCTCTCTCTTTCTCTTTGTCTTGGCATGCCCGTGTGTGTGTGTGTGTGTGTGTGTGTGTGTGTGTGTGTGTGTGTTGACATCACTTGTCTTCCTCGGTTGTTCTTCTCTTTATTTTACTGAGGCAGTGCTCTCACTTATACCCAGAGATCACCAATCCAGGCAGTCCTGCTAGTTCGCTTACCCTGGGGATTTCAAAGTCTCTGCCTCCAGCATGCAAGGATTATAGTGGCTGTCACGCTCACCCAACATCTACCTGGGTGCTGGGGATCTGAATCCCAGTTCCCACACTTGGGCAGCAAGCACCTTATCTTCTAAGCCATCTCCCCAGCCCCAGGCCACTTGTATTTCTGTGGCAGGTAGCAACGGGATCTCAATGGTTGATGCTTTTCTACAGTCCTTGAAATGAATCATTTAAATGATAAATTAATTATTGTCATTTTGGGAGACAAGGATCCTACTCTTGGAGTGATCTGAAATGCCTTCCAGAGTTCAAGGTTATAGGAGATTCCCGTAACACAATAGCAGTGTGGACAGCAGACAGGGTGGACAGCTGACTGATGGGGCTTTTATCAACAATTTGTGTGGTAGTTTGACTGTATGTCCCCCAAAAGACTCAGGCCATTTTTTTTTTAAAGCTAGTCTCTAGCTACCTGTCTAGAGGAGGGGTCACTGTGGGCGGATCTAATTTCCAGCCTAAAGGTATGCAGTGCACTTGAGCTCTATCTAGAGTTCCCTGCTGTTAGTTGTTTTTGTTGTTTATTTGTTTCTGGTTTGTTTGTTTTTTCAAAGTAGGGTCTCTAGTCCAGGCTGACCTGGAATTCACTATGTAGTCTCAGGCTGGCCTCAGACTCACGGTGATTCCCCTACCTCTGCCTCCTGAGTGCTGGCTGTAACTTCACATTTTTAAATTTATTATTATTTGATTTTTCAAGGTAGGGTATTGCTCTAGCCCAGGCTGATCTGGAATTCACATAGCAATCCCAGGCCAGCCTGGAGCTCAGCTATTTTCCTACCTCTGCCTCCTGAATGCTGGGATCAAAAGTGTGTGACACCACGCCCAGCTAACCTCTGGTTTTGTAATATCTTGAAAGCTTTCATTCCAAGAATGTACCTGAAATTGCATAGGTTTCTGCAAGAAAGTTTGCAACAGTTCCTTTATCAGATGGTCTGCATCTCTCTCTATCTGAGTTCACCTATACCTGCAATACACAAGTCCTGGGCACCTCGTGCTCTTCTCTTAACTGCTCTACCTGAGTCTTCCTTAGGTACCCAATCATGCCAGCTTGCCCAGTGTACATGCCAGGCAGCTGAGAATATGGGGGTGTATCATGCCTGGGGTAGGAGTAGGGGATAAATCTCTTACCAGACTTGGGCTTAGTTCCTCCCCATGCATCCCTGCCTACAGTAATCTCTCCCTTCCCCTGTGTTCTCATTTGTATTTCCCAAGATAACGCTTCAAGTACTTTCCCAAGTCCTTGTCCTAAATTCACCTAGGATCCCAAACTAAGACAGTCAACAAACACAGAAATGGACTTTAAAAGCCAGCTACTTCTCACTTCATTGTTCCGGGAAGAATTGCTTCCTCAGACCAGATGTTTGGTGTAATGTGAAGAGGTATGCCATCTTGGTGGTGAGATATAAGATAAAGATGCATCTGAGTTGGGCTTCCAATCTGCCATAATATGGTAGTTATTGGAATTCAAACGGAGGTTGCCAGCCTCGTTAGTAGCTCCCCCTGGTAAATGGAACAGAGTCATTTACAAGAACAAATAGCATAAATTAAATTTGAACTGGAGTGTACATGCCGTTGTTGGCTCTTTACAGAATGAATAAAACGCAAGCTGAGCAGATCAAAAAGGCAAATAATTCCCTCTGTTTCTGAGGAAGCCACCTGTGGGCCTCTGTTTACTGGTCCTAAGCCTCACCCTCGGAGTTCCATAAGTGGTTGTATAATAGGTCTCCATGCATTTCTCATTTATACCACTATTGAGATAAATGAAGCATTCAAGAGAAAATAAAACAGTAAATGCATGTTACACATTGATTTTATGAAAGAAACATTGCAATTCCTCCAAAAGAGAAATAAGCACATTGAACTCATTAGGGAATGAGGAAAATACCATTTTGTCACAGTCCGAAACAGCTGGTTCTAGTCTAAGTGATTAAGTGGAAGTTAATCAATCATAAACAATCAAGGACATTTCCTGTCTGTGGGAACCACCACAGAAACAGCCAACAAACTTTGGGTGGAGTGAGAGGGAAGGGGGTGCCATGCTCCAGGGTCCTGGAGTCCTGGTGTGCAAATATCTCCACACATGAAGTTGGCTGAGGAGACTGATTTGTAAGTGAAAAGCAACTGTTCAGACCAAGTACAGAACCATAGAGGGACCCCAAGATGGAAATCCATGCTTTCAATTTCTCTGAGGAAGTTCGTTTTAAGGAGAAAGTGTGAATGTTAGGGAGGAAGACAAAAAAAAATTAACAAGAGAATGGTTTGAAATGAAGAGAAAAAAAGTTTTTTTAGTTGAAATTGGTTGGAAAATTGCCACACTTCCATTCACATTAAGAAATTTCCCCTCATTGCATCCTGCCGTAGCAACTGGGGAGGAAAAATAAAAAATCGGGGGCAGATCATAGGAAACACCAACAGGAATGTCTCTCTTCCTTCCCACAGAAAAAGTAGAAATAGAAAAAAAAAGGAAAATGACAGAAAGAAGGACTCATGAGAAAAGAGAGAGCAGGGAGTTTCTTGGTTTAGTTTGGACTGTGTCCATTGGAATGCAGTCAGGACAGCTCATGCTGGTTGTCTGCGTTCTTATCTATCTCTAGGTGTGTCTGTGTTATCTATTTTTAGAATGACAGATCCTGGAGGATATGATTTATTTATGTGTAATGCAATGAAATTTGGAGGACAGAGCAAGAAACAACTCTGTGTAATTGGTCTGGGGAGCTCTCGTAGTCAGCCACACGCTGCTGGGATGAATCTCCAAACCAGGCACATTTTGGGGGAGGAAAGTATTTATTGAAACTGTAGATTGAGAGGAAGTCTGTAACAGCGAAAGAGGCTGGCCCTCTTTCATAGGTCCAAACAGACAGAAAAACCCATCACCTACACCACACACACAGGGAACAGGCAGAAAGGCCAAGGAGAGAATTTCTTCCCCTTTATATAGCCTTAGGGTGAGGTCTTACAACCCTTCCCCAGACTTAATGGCTTCCTGAGTCTCTGGAATTTCCTTCCTGCACTGCCCACACAGGAAAGGATGTTTACTTCCAGCTTCTTTGAGCATCTTTAAATCCTGTTAAGAGGCTGCCTTCCTGTAAACATCCTCAGAGACCCACCCAAGATAATTAAAAAGATCAAGTTGACAACAAAACCTAACCATCACACGAGCTATAGGTAATTTTCAGCTGCTCTATGATGATGGGAACCAGCCTGTTTGAGAAGTTGAGTGTTGTGAACACATTGCAGGGAGATAGGGCACCTCACCTCCAAGGTCTAGATGATGCCTGGAGGTGTTACCTGTCAGTGATAAGGGCATCAGGGAAGACAAGCAGAATCCATACAACACCACCATTAAGGAACACAATATCATGGGCTGGAAAGATGGCTCATCGGTTAAGGCTTTTGCCCACAAAGCAGAAGGATCCAAGTTCGATTCCCCAGAACCCACGTAAAGCCAGATGCACAACGTGGTGCATATGTCTGGAGTTTGTTTGTAGTGGCTGGAGGCCCTGGTGCACCTATTCTCTCTCTATCTGCCTGCCTCTTTCTCTCTCACACACAACACACTCTCAAATTCAATAAACAAAGTATTTGAAAAAAGGAATATACTATGATTTCTATATCATTAGCATTTAATAATTTATGATTATTCTTACAATGCTTTGAAAACGCTCAAATATTACATATATTACATAGCATACAGTTGAGCCTTCTAAGGCACAAAAAATCATTTCAACTTAGTATTTTATTTTCAGGCAGTGTACAAGCTCCTGGGCATACAAAAATGGGAATAAAGTTTTTCAGTGGATGTGCATTCTGATTGCATGAGCATATCAATATTTTACAGAAAGTGGAAAAAGACACAAAAAGCATTAATAAATCAACATGTGTATATATAATTATGTATCATATATATAATATATATGCACCTTTATTGTAAAATATGCTTAAACATGTTCATTTCAATAACATAATAGTATGTATGAGGGTAAAAATTAACTGACTCCTCAGATTAGTGAGACCACTCAAGTTTGATCCTTATGACCCACATTAACAGCTGGGCATGTCCACACACACACATGTCTGTAGCCCCTGCTGGGCATATTCACATATGTCTGTAACCCCAGCTGGGCATGTCCACACATGTCTGTAATCCCAGTCTTACAGCGAAGCAGAAACCCAAGAATTGCCAAGGCTCATGTCAAAATGCCAAGCTGTGGGATCAAGACTCTAGCTTAAATATGAATTGACGAAGAGCAATGGAGTGGTTCCCCAATGCTCCACTCCAGCCACACAGGTGAGTGTGCTCTGCTGTAGGCAAAGCACAGAGCATGTTATGAGCACATGCATGTGCATATACCACACATGTGCACATACCACACACACAAAACATACATACACATACACAGGCAAAAATAATAATAAATCCAACCCTTCTTAGATCCAATATGCTTCTGTTGTATAGAATAGAACAAACTGAATCAAACAAGTGTGTTGGTTCTTTTTTGGTTTGTTGGTTTTGAGGTATGGTCTCACTTTAACCCAGGTTGACCTGGATCTCATTCTATAGTTCCGGGTTGACCTCAGACTCATGGTGATCCCTCCTACCTCTTCCTCCCCAGTGTAGGGATTAAAGGCATACACCACCACACCTGGTTCTTTTATTCATTGTTATCGCCAAATTGACAGAAACAACCTAAGGGAGGAAAGATTTCCCTTGGCTCACAGTTTCAGAGGGGTCCGCCATCAGGATGAAAGATCATTTTGAAGACGCTCACATCATGGCAGACAGGACATAGAAGCGGATCACAGACAACAGCTAAGATATTGCCCATAGGACACGACGCCAAAGACCTAATTCCTCCAAAGGCCCTACTTACCTCTATCACATTTCAGTGATGCCATTGGACAGTGACTCCACAAGGGAATTAATCCATGGATTAGATCAGACCTCTCAGGGTTAATTTCTGGGAATGCTCTCCCAGAGCTCAGTAATTAAATTCAACAAGATTAGCTGTCACAGAAGGATAACTTGTCTGGCACTTTTCCTTCTTTCAGCATTTCAACCATTTGTGGGGAGGGAAAATATCTTCAGACCAGAAGACATGGTAAAGAGTGAGATATTGTAAGAACCTACTTCTACATCCTAAACCTCCAGATTTTAGTAGAAAGAAAAACCTCACATCTTTGGTGACAGGTGCCTGTAATCCTAGCACTCAGGAAGCTGAGGCAGGAGGAACATGAGTTCAAGGACAGCATGGATTATATGGTGTGTTTGAGGTAAACCCAGGCTACATAGTAATGCTGTTTCTCCCAAAATTGAGAAAATAAATAGAAATTGGAAGAAATAATTAGGAAAAAGGAATAACTTAAATATTAACAAAATACAAAAATTTATCTCCATGCTCCTATTGACCCTGAGTTCAGACTTTTTTCCCTTAAAATAGACCTTTAGTCTTTGTAAAGGTTCTTTCTCACACAGATCACAAGACAATTGTTGGTGCAGACAGTCAACCATTGCCTCTGATGTCAGAAACAATACCTCTGGGAGGAGCTTAGCTGCCATTCATCTCTGTTCTCTTCAATTTCACATCTGGGATGATCTTTTTCTCCATGTCTCTCTAAACTACGTCTTCTATGACTCATGCTCTGGGATTGAATTTTCTGTTCTCTTCTGCAGTGTTACTATCTATGGAGCTGGCTTCATTTTTGAGAGGCTGCTTGGAAGTCTTAGGGTTTCTACACATCATGTTGGGACAATGGATGCTAACATAATCATAAAAGGATTTCTTAGTTACTTTATATATGTTGCTTAAGACAAAATACAAACTAGCAATCTCTTAAGTAACTTTACATGTAAAAAGCAACCGTATCTTAGCAATTTTTTTTCCATGAAGGAGAGCACATTTCTGTTTTAATTTTTTTCAATTTACTTTTTTTTTTCTTTATTGTCCATAATGAGTTACATTGTTTAGTGGGCCAACAATAAGTTGTTATCCCCAATTCCCCATTACCCCCCTTCCCCATCCCCAGTCAGCTGGATATCCTCCTCCGTGGGCCGTCTGTATCAGTCTTTGTGGTAGGGGACCATGGATAGCCCAATCTTCAGCCGGGTTCTCATGACCCAGGTGTGTTGTTACTGAGGGGTGCCAAGTCTCTGCTATTCTCCCCCACCATGGCTCTCACAATCTTTCCGCCCCCTCTTCCGCTCAGTTCCCTGAGTCATGGTGGGTGAGTATTGAGGCTGCTTTAGTGTTGCAATTTTTGAAAACGAATTATTATAAATGATTTTTAATCCCTTCTAGTACCAGAAGACCTTTGAACTTTGTTAAATGTTCACCGTCAATTACATGTATATTTACATACATACACACATGTATGTATCTTTCCCTTTGTATCAATCTATTGATTCAATAATTTTTTTAAACTCACAAAGGTTTAAAGCATTCACAGAATTGCATGAAAACTCAGCATTTTCAGTTATTTTTCTTATCACTATTCTCAAAATGATACAGTATAATGACTACTGACCTAGCATTACGCTGAAGTTCAGTACTTATATGATACCCTATAGATAATTTAAAGTCTTAGAGATGGCAGATATAGGTTATGTGCAAATTCTATGTCATTACATGAAGGACTTGAGTAGGCAAAAATTTTGGTATCTGTGCTGGAATGCTAAAACCAATCCCCATGATACAAGTGTAATCAAACTGTATAAGAAAGCATAGTGTATCTTTTAAGGCCTATGTGATGCAACTGTCTATTTTTAATTGATGTCTTTTCTTGTGATTCATATTATCCACTTTCAATACTGTATTGTTGTGATGCTTCATCTCTGGTTGTCAACTTGAAAAGATTTTGAATCACCATGGAAACACATTTCTGGTCATGTCCGTTGAGGGATTTTCCAGGTCGTGTGGAAGGACCCACTCTAACTGCGAGTGACATGACCCCATGGGCTTCGATGGGAAAAGAGGAAGTTAGCTGAGCACTCAACATTCATCACTTCCTCCCTGCTGAGATGACCACATGATCCCACTGTCTTCTCCTGTCAAGGTCAATGTTTCCTTGAAACATGAGCTGAAGATAAACCATTTCCTTCTTTAAGCTATTTCTGATTTGGTATTTTGTACCAACAATAAGAAAGTCACTGATATGAATTTGCTATATATCTGCCAAAATTGTTCCCTACTTGTCATTGCTTTTTAAACTTCAAATGGCATAATACTTTCTGGGCGTGGTGGTGAACACCTTTAATCCCAGCACTCAGGAGGCAGAGGTAGGAAGATTTCTGTGAGTTCAAGGCCAGCCTGAGACTACATAGTGAATTCCAGATCAGACTGGGCTAGAGAGAGACCCTACCTGGAAAAGCCAAAAAAAACAACAACAAAAAGCAAGGCATACTTGAGTTATGGTTGATTATAATGTTTATGCTATTTAAAAAGAGACAACATTGCTCTTTATCGTCTTACCTTTAAGTCTTAGGAAAGGATTTGTCATGAACCTAAAGGCACAGACTCCTCAGTGACATGGTCCCTTTTCAGCATTTTTGAAAGAAATTCTGATAATACATTATCCTGGTCAAACAGTTTTCAGCATCAAATATTTTAATCCCATATAGTCTCTTTCCATTCTCATTTCCTCACCATTAGGCCACACTTCACATTAAGTGAAATTTCAGGCAGTTAAAGGATCTACTTAGGGGAAGTTGAGTTCAAGACACACTGGGTCTAGTTGGATGTGTTTATATGATTTTTTTTTCTCATGCTGAGCATCACTGAGGTATTTCTAGCTGTGCCTTTGTAGGGATGCTCTCCAGGAATAAGTGTGATATGCTTGGAACATCAGAGCAAGGAAACTTAGTACAGCATGGTAAGTGAAGGATTTGGTTGGCAATAATAAAGATTTAACCAAAGCGGTGGCCAGTTTTCCACTCCTGTAGACACATAACTGAAATGGCTAAAGGTTGTTTGGAGGTGGTGCAGTGATAGAGTTTTTGCCTATCACATGGGAGGCCATGGGTTCAATCCCCAGTGCTGCACCACAAAAGGAAGAGAAAGAAGAAGAGGCAGGACTTTATAGAAACAAGACACAGGAAAGATCAGGGCCCCACAATCTCAACCTTCTCCTAGGATATACCCTCAATGATGTTATGGAGCAAACTCGAACAAAAAATCTTAATGCTGAAAATATAATTCATTAAAATAAAGAGAAAAATAGCCAATAAGCCATAGGACTGTTAGATATTTCAGTTAATGAAGATGAGTGAATTATATTATTAAATTGTTTAAATATTACTTTTTTTCTAATTTCTCAAGAACAACAAACATCAGGGAAGATAACATAATACCTCTCAGGATCACCAAGGACAGTTTATTAAAAGACTGATCCAGACGACCCACGGAGGAGAATATCCAGCTGGTTGGGGAAGGGGGAGGGGGAGCATCAGAGAATTGGGGATAACAACTCATTGTTTGCCCACTAAATAGTGTAACTCATTATGGACAATAAAATTTTTTTTAAAAATCAGGGAAACATAAAAAAAAAGAATGTGGCCAGTTCAAAGAGGTTTTCAAAGTGAGACTCTATAGAAGGCAACTTGAAATACCCCCAAGGTCTTCCAATTCAATGACAATCTTAAAATTTATAAAGTAATAAGAAACTTTTCCTCATCTATCAATTTAAAGAAAGGGCATTCATCAACCAAGAAAGAAAAGACTGTATTGTCTTTTCTCTTTAGAAAACGACACTAAAAGTTACTGTCGTGAAAGGAGGTTATCGTATGACAACAGATGGTGTAAGAAAAAGTAGTGTAGAGGCTGTTCATAAAAATCCTAGTTTTTTTTCCCCTGAGATTTTGTGATGTCTGTGTTATTTAAAAACTTCCTTCTCCCATTCTAGGCAGATACTTTTGTTTCTAATTTTGTATTTTTGTTTTCAGATGATTTTACTTAATGTAGGTCCTAGAAGGGATTAAACCTTGGGTCACACAAAACCCAAGACCAAACATTCTCTTCTGCTTAGAGAATTCTTAACTACAAAACTAATTCATAATTCATATTTGGAATCTGGAATCTATGTATGATAGGATGGGGGAAATTGTCTTTTTTAAATCGGGCCAAAAATTTCAACACCATAATTAAGTAACATGGATCTTTCCTGTTGCTATAAAATTTACTTTAGCTATTAAAATCTTAGGTATTAAAATCTTAGGTTTGACAACCTTCCTGGCAAAACTCATTATTTCGTTGCGCTATTAGAGTACCACAGTTTTGAGCTGGAGAGATGGCTCAGCAGTTAAGGTACTTGGCTCCAGAGCCTAAGGACCCCGGTTCAATTCCCTAGTATCCATGTGAGCCAGATGTGCAAAGTGGTGCATACATCTGGAATTCGTTTGCAGTGGCTGGAGGCCCTGGCATGCCCATAGTCTGTCTGTCTGTCTGTCTGTCTGTCTGTCTCTGCTTACAAATAAATGAATAAAATATAGTATCACAGTTTTAAATTCTTAGATTTAAATTTTTTTCTGGACTGTTTATTTTTCTAGTTGACCCATGAGATCACTATGATATATGTTACTAAAGCTCCTACTGGGAAGATGGCTCAGCAGCCAAAGGTGCTTACTTGCAAATCATGTAGGCCTGGGTTTAAAGCCCCAGTAACCACACCAAGCCAGACGTTCTAACAGGCATATGCTTTTTTTTGGAGTCTGTTTGCAGTGGTAAAATGTTCTGGCATACCCATATACTCTCTCTCTCTCTTCTCTTCTTCAGCTAAATTAAAATATATTTTTAAAAATCCTACTAGGCTTGTAGTAATCCGTAATTAATTCAGTAAGAACTGATATTTTAATTCTGTGGAGTCTCATCTATTTTAATCAGTTTTTTGCAGTGTCCATGGTCCTTGGACAATGATGCAGTTATGATTGTTACGATTGTTGTCAGGAGACTTTTGTAACTAATATACCAATATGTGTATATTTTCTAAATAGCCTTTTTACTCATCTTCTTTAAAGAATTTTTTAAAGTCAAATATTGATATACTTTTTTCTTTTGAACATTTTCCAACTTAGTTTTTTTATTATATTAACTAGGATTTACAAAATAGTAGAAATTACTTACACCAATTATCTGTGAATTTAATAAAAAATGCCATAGGGAAGGAAGGGGTGGAGGAAAAGAAGGGAGGGAAGGTGGGTAGGAAGGAGGGAGAAAGAGAAGGCGACAGAGAATTCATCTTACTGCCTATGTATTTCTGTATCTGTCAAATGTTAAAAACAACTTTGTCTCTAGTTTCTCTAAATATTTTATAAACCATGGATGATGAACTAGACAGTATTTTTGTAGGGCACTTACTGATAGAGTATTTTAAAAATGATATGTTTCTTAGTGAGATTTCTTTATACCAAGCCATCCTTCCTTCCAAGAATAAGCCCCTACAATGGAACTAATTGATTGCTCTATTAATACAGCTGGGTTGATAATTTTATTTAGGATTTATTCTTCCTCTATAATCATAAGTGAAATTTAGCTGAAGTATTTCTCCCATTGTGATAATTTTATCAGGTTTGGGGATGAGGTTAAAATAAACTGGGAAGATTTCCATCTTTCTTTATATTCTGTGATATTTTAAATTGCAAAAGAAATCTGTAATTTCAGAGTCTAAAATAACATCCACAAAATCATATGGGTTTGGCAAATTTGGGGGGTAATTATCATCGTTTTCAATATTATTTAGGGTAGATCTTCTACATCCTAAGCTGGTTTTGGTTGTTTATGTACTCTACGGAGACCATCTATTTCATCAAAAGATTTTTAACTCAGTTACATGAAGGTTAATAGAGACGTGGCTCCTGCTGTTTCATTCTTGTACCTCACAAGTTTAAAAACAATTTCTTTACTGTTGCAATATGGACACAGAATGAAGTCTCCTGCTCTGTAACCCAGAATACACATCCCAGTGGTTTTTATACTCATTTCTTGAACAACATAAATTCAACAACTTCTGTTCATCCTAAAAAAAAAAATCTGATTAGCTTTAAGGAAGGAAGGCAAATGTTCCCTGGATTCTCTAGAATAATGACTTTGCATACTATGGGCACGGTGTGATGTTCTAACACGTGTTCACCTAGGGTGGCAATCACCAGGCACTTGGCATCTATATCACCTCAAACTTTCATTTGTATTGAGTGTTCAAAATTCTCCCTAATAGTTATTTGGAAATTGCTAACCATAATCACCCTACTGTTGGGTAACTATACTACCCTTTGGACCATATATTCCCTTTGAACTTTATCTCCCTAACCTCCACTCCCTTCCTACCCTTTTGTTTTTCCTTCTTAGTAACTGGAGCTAGTCTATCTGTGGTATCAACTTTTTGAGGTTCTACAAATAAGTAAATTATTGTAGTATTTGTCATTCTGTGCCTAGCTCACTTCACTTAACATTAACTACTCCAGGTTCGTCCATGTTGCTTCAAATGACATTAAATCATCCTTTAATATAGCTGGATAGTATTCGAATGAATGTGTATACATGCATACACACACACATCAAAAGCAATTAACCACTCACCTTATTAGGAATGAATAGGTTGATCCACACAGCTATTTTGAACATTGCCGAAATGAACTGGGGCACAGACAGCTCCTTCGTATATGACTTCCTTGCCTTTGACAAAGTCCCCCGTAGTAGAGTTCCTCCATCCTATGTTCCGTGGTTCTTCTTTTAAGTCTTTTCATAATGTTGGACTAATTTATAGTCCTGCCAACAAGAATCCCCCATTCTCCTCATTCTCACAAGCACTCACATCTCATCATTTTCATTTAAAGTCAGTTAGCAAAATGCCAATCTGTGTCTTTAGGAGGTATGAGATCTGCATTCAGGAAACTCGTTTCACTCATTGGCATCACAATACTGTAATAATTTGGTGCCAGCTGTCACCCATTCTTCAGAGCATGAATCACTTCACTTAACAACGAGAAACTGTACCAACCCTTCTTACCCTTGGACTTCCGTCTTAAGTAACTCTCCCCTGGAATTTATTCTCACTTTTTAAAATCTATGAAATCATACCAAACATCATTTTTCTATAATCAGATGTTTATGTAAATTTTAAAAACCTTAAATTTTTAATTACTCATCAACTGAAGGCCTTATGTCTTAATTGCCTCTTGGATAGAGCTACTGCTGCGATTGTTAGTTGTTCATGAAGAGTCAAAACAACCTAACTATGCTACCAAATTTCATAAACAATTCTTAAACAAAAA
>PVHP010039266.1:0-16493 GCA_004024765.1 Zapus hudsonius | reverse complement strand
TAATAACTGGAATCTGGGGAGATGGCTCAGCAGGGAGGAGAGTGTGCTGGCATAAGCCAGCTTGGATTTAGTCCCCAGCACCCATGTAAAAAGCTAGGCATGGCTACCTGCCCCTGAAGCCCCAGTCCTGTGGTGGGTCAGAGAATGGAGAGTGGCCAGTCTGACCAAAACTGGCAGCTTCAGTGAGAGACTCCATCTCAAGAAAATAAAGTAGAAGAACAATAGGGAAGGATATGTGACAGTTTATAGAGTGTCCTGGGACTTGAGTCTGCTCCACTTATCTCCTGCCTGAGCCCTCCCCCTTGAGTGGGAGCTGTCTCATCCTGAAACTGATCTGTCATAGATCCACCGACAGCTGCCTCTCGGGCTCACCTGGGCCAGGGGGACAGAGTCACCTGGAGAAGGAAGGATTGTTCTCTTTTCCCTCCCGGCTGCCCAGCAGAGAGACATCTGCATCTCCAGGCCTAGGTATGGCCCCCTCACCACAGCCCTGGTGGCAGTGGGGAGGGACTGGGGCTTCTTTCCCACATGAACCTTTTTTCCTCATCTTCCCTTCTCTCTCTCGCTTGACTGGCTCGCACAGATGTATAGCTATGTGGCTAAAACCTCCCCCACATGTCTCTCCTCACTAGTGGCTGGAGATGTCGGTGGCTTCTCCTTTCCTCCTAAGTCTCCCACTATACCTTGTCCTCTGGTGCTCTGTAATTTTAATTCTTTAATTTTATCTGAGAGAATCCAGGTACACTTAAGTTTTCAGGTGCATTGGAATTAGCTGGGAACCCCAACTTTCCCGTTACCTTTCCATTCTCCTCTGCCTCGACAGCCATACCCCCCAGGTGCCTGCTTCTGTACTTACACTGAATGCGGACACAATACGCACATCGCACCACGCATGCTTGTGTGTAGCTGTGCAAACAGCCCAAGGATAGGCTCATGTGCATTCCTTGAGGACAACCCGCAGGCAGATCAGACTATGATCTAGTACTTTTCAGCAATGAGCCAAACAGGGGCTGTGTGGGCGCATGTCACATAGTTGCATATGGGAATGGGTTGCAGGTAGCTTGGTATTATTAAAGTCTGCAAATACATGTTGAAAAGAATGATACGTGGTTGAAGGGAGGCTCTGAGGGTGGAAGATAGTGTTGCTCTTTTCATGAAGGAACTGTGGTCAAGACCATCTGCATAAAGCAAGCACGCGACCAGGCAGCATCTCCTTGAGACAAGTCAGAGGGACACAGCTAGAGTTTCTTCTGCTTACAACTACTCCAGTGGGACTCAGCTTCGTGGTCCATGAAAAAAGTTCAAATTGAATTATTTGTGAGAAAGTTTGAAATTGTCGTCTTCGTTTTTATCGAACTAAAAGTGAGCCCAGCATGGGTGGTACATTCCTGACATGCAAGCAGTTGGGAGGCTGGTGAGCTTAGTGTCAGCCTGAAACAGATTTATTTAAAAATATATTTAAACGGATATGATATTTTAGTAAGTTAATTTCGGTAAAAAGAACTGTTTTTTAGTCCTCACTTAGGAGTCGCTTAAACCTCTGGAATTGGTTTCTAGATTGCTATTCTGTGTAGGCAATGGCAAGTGATAGCAAAGAGGATCATGGGAGTTAGGTAAAGAACAGGTGTGTAATTTTCAAAGGACTGGGCAGAGTCAAGGCAAGCCATCAGGAAAGACAAGGAGCAACAGTGACCTCTAGGAACACAGCAGGGAAGGTTCCATGCCCCTCGCCCTCTGCCCCCCACCATTTTTCCAGAAATGCTCAGATAAACGACAGAAGCTTTTTGAAGCTGGGCTCAAAGCAAAAATGGCCAAAAAAGGACAAAGGTACTGCCTGAATCTGGATGAAAGAGAATTCACAGTTTCTCAAACTGCTATGCTGGCTCCATTTTTGTGTCAATAAATATTATCTTCAGGCTAGAATGCCCGGAAGGAATATTGTGAAGACAGAAATCCACCAAGACAGATGAAGGGACTTATAAGAAAACATCTAGCTGTCCTTGGTGACTCAGCCACCATGGGTGCAGAGATGGAGAGAAAGAGCAGGATCACTTGCTTGTTAGGAAGGAGCCGATTTCATGCGGCCAGAATGGAGTTGAGGAAAGAGGCATACAGTCCGGAAGGGCAGCTGTGTGGAGGACTTATGCTCCTCATATAAATCAAAATTCATTGAAAAGTGTCCACACTAGGGTTCAAGAAATTTTGAACTTGCTGGGAGAGGTTTCGGAAGTTAGAATTGATTCAATAAAGCCACTGTTGTTAAAAAGAGAAAATGACCCTGGGAAGTGAATTCTGGTGACCCTGAGGTCAACCCAGAGATCTCGAATAGTACTTTAAGAGAATGTTTCTGAATAATTAGGGAAAATAATACCAACTATGTGTAAGGGAAAAATTAGACACCAAAGTATTCTTTTTTCTTAGCAACTTAAATATAATGAACATATTGTAATTTCATCATGTTCCCATCCCATTATACACTTTTGTCCCCTCGTCCCCACCATCCACCGAGGACCCTTCTTTTTCTAGGTAATCCTTCTTCTGTTTTGTTGTCTCATTCCTTGTTCCTCCTCCATCCTCCACGTGTTAATGTTGATGGGTTCCAAACAGTGCAGGTCTTGGGAGAGGGGTATCTGTAGCCATGGTGGGGTCATGAAAGCATCAGTCAGTTCATGGCCACAGGCCAGAGCCCCACCCTGTGGCTCATCCATTCTTGCCTCTCCCTCTTCCACAAAGTCCCCTGAGCCTTGGAGGGCGTGACAGAGATGTGTCATGTAGTGCCCAGCTCTCAGCAGCCTCTTTTTTCTGCTTTGATAAGTTTTGAGCCTTCCCAGCAGATACCATTTTTATTGGCTTTGTTTCCTTTTTTGCTTTTTTTTAAAAACTCTTCTCGAGTTATAAGAAATGAAAGCCCAACAGCTCTAGAATTTAGCAGGAAATGAGTCTAGACCAGGGATAGCCAAACTCTGTCTGGCTCTTACAAATAAAACTGACTCGCTTCCTGCTCTGTCAATAAAGTTTTATTGCAGCACATCCACTTGTTAACAGTTACTTTTGTGCAAGGAGAGTAACTGAGAAGCTGAATAACTCTGAAATCCTGGACAACTTACTATCTGAAAGTTTTTTGACTCCTGGTCTATTCATGGAGACATCTGGATGATAGTAAAACATGAATACACTTATGGGCTCAGAGCTGTAGTGACATCCAAGTTAAAGTGTTTCTAATGCATGGTGTCCTAAAGAAAATAATTTAGTAGTTACATCCTCTAGTCTGTCCCAGCCACATGTAGTACAATCTTTTGTTTTCAGCCATGTGTGTGGGAACTTTGATATTGTGTGCAGACATGATTGACAATCTAAGCGTCACTAACTAGCCTGTATGGTGGAAGCAGGTTCAAGCAGAAAGGCACTTAAAAGTAGCTGTGATAGGGCTGGAGAGATGGCTCAGCGGTTGGGGCACTTGCCTCCAGTGCCTACGGCCCTGGGTTCAATTCCCCAGGACCCACGTGAGCCAGATTCACAAGGTGGTGGCCCTGGTGCTCGCGCTCTCTCTCTCTCTCTCTCTCTCTCTCTCTCTCTCTCTCTCTCTCTCTCTCTCTCTCTCTCTCTCTCTCTGTGTGTGTGTGTGTGTATTTCTTTGCTTGAAAATGAATAAATAAAATATTTAAAAAAAAGTAGCTGTGATAATTAGAAACGGTTTCAGAAAAACACATTGAGAAATAATAAGTGGATCAGGAAGGAGATCTGCGTGTAAATATTTAAAGCCCTGACATTTAGAAAAGGAATTAAATTAATTTCTAAAGAATACACGAAATTTATAGCTAAACATACTTTAGTTTAATCTAAGAGCAACCTAATTCAACAGACTTTCTTCAGTGTTTGAGTTCCTTGTCATTGATGGTGTTCAAAATTATCCCAGAAGAGCTGCTAAAAGGGCTGCAGAATTCATATCTAGGCAGTGGGTGTTTCCCTTCTCAAAATCTCTGAGGTTGACTTTTCCTGGCAAAATGAAAGTGGAATTAGACATACTCTGTAATTTCATATTCTTTTTGTTATAGAGAATGGTGAAAAGGCCTTAGAGGTGATTAATCAAATAGTTTAAGGCATGAATTGGTTCAAATATAAGGCAATAAGCGAAACAATAAGTAAGAAATTGAATATTTTAGCCAAGATGTCTATGGCCTTTATCAAATTAGAGATAACACCAAGCAAAATATTAGATACTCAGATTAGTGCCAGCTTGATGCAGTGACGCATGCCCATAACCTCAGGACAATGTTGCAGGATTAAAGCCAACCTGGGCCACCAGGCAGGGCTACAGGGTGAGACTCTGCCACCCCACCACTGTCCTGCAAAAGACAATAGGATATGGGAGTTGCGGAATATTCTATTGATGAAAATCATCTAGGCTGGAGAGGTGGCTCAGCAGTTGAAGGTGTTTGCCTGCAAAGCCTAAAGCCCTAACAGCCTGTTCCCACATAAAGCCAGATACACAAAGTGGTGCAAGCATCTGGAGTTCATTTGCAGTAGCAAGAGGCCCTGATGGTCCCATTCTCTGTTTTTTTTTTCTCTTTCTCTCTCTCCTTCTCCCTCCCCCTCCTTGCAAATAAATAAAAATATAAAAATTAAAAATAAAGTTGAAAAAATATCCTCCAACTCTTATTTCAATTGTGGTTTTAGCATGCTACTTACAATGTCAATACTATTTTTGGATAATCTAAAAATACCATCAAATATTCCTTTGCACCACTAAGGTTTTCCTAGTGTGGGAAAAATTATTGAACAGGAACAAGCACAATTGCAGTGTCATTATTAATGAATTTGTCTCGGTGGCAAGTTGACCCAGTCCAAAATGCACTGTCCCAAATACCTCAGGAGATAAGCTTGCCTGTGTTCAGACAGACTCAAGTGAAAACATGTGTGTCCACAGGACAATTTCACTAATGCTGGGATCATCAGTCCTTGAAGATTCAATGGCCTTTTTTGATAAAAAAAATATTTTTATATCACTTTGGTCTCCAAAAATAAAATTCATGGATAGGCATGGCCAGGAGAACCTGGCTGAATACTAGGCTATCCATGGTCCCCTGTCACAAGGACTGATCCAGACGACCCATGGAGGAGGTTATCCAGTGGAGGGGAGGGGGGAGGGCAGCGGGGAATTGGGAATAACAACTCATTGTTTGCCCACTAAATGTTGTAACTCATTATGGATAATAAAAAAAATTTTTTTTAAATCATGGATAATAGTACTTCCCTACATACGTAATTAGAAAAATCAGTATCACTAAATTTAGATTAATTGCAAAAATATTTAATTTGTAAATGTTCTGACATATAATGTCAGTGAAATGGTTACATATATAATTGTATATACTTATAATGAATAATGTCGAATTTTACAGGAACTAAAATTCGTCCAGACACTATCAACATATTATATTTTGTGTTTTAGACTATAAGGGAAAATGTGTGCATATGTATAGGTATTTAATGTGTAAAATCAACAATACAATACCTGTAAATTCAAGCTGATTTGTTGATTTATTCAGGACTCAAGTCCACCAACCATGTTGCCCTTGGTAATTTTCCAAGTATAGTAATTCCTTGTAAAATTCAGTAAAAGCACTAGTCTCGCCCTCATTTTCACAGTACTTTCTCTCCTGAGTAATTTTAGTATACCTCTAAATCATGCCAGCAGAAACACTAATGCCAATACATGAATAAGCAAAATGTGACCTATCCACAAATTGCAATAATATTCAACCATAAATAGGAGCAGAGAACTGATATATACAGTAATATTCACGAATCTTCAAAACAGTATGTTAAAGGAAAAAAACACATAAGATCACATACTATTTTATCCCATTTGCATGAAAGTCCCAGATGAAGCAACTCTATAGAGACAGAAATAAGGTTAATTGGTCGGGACTGGAGAGAGAGAGGCAATGAGAAATGAACTGCTGAATAGTTGTTTGGTGAGATGGAAATATCCATTCCAGAGCTATTCAGTGGGATGTTGCCACAAGCTAGTGACTAGGCTGACAGCTAGCCTGTTGCATATGTGATTAAAGGATGAAACTCAAGCTATGTAGATTGTATCTCAATGGTTTTCCAAATTATAGCTGGTAAAACCATTCTGCAGTGGGGTATTACTAATCCCTTGAGCAGAAATGTGTGATCTATTTCTGGACCTATCGTATTTGCCCTCACTTACCTCTTAGTGACACCACCCCACATCTGCTATGACCCCGGAGGTATCCTTGCACCAACTTCCAAATAGCCCTCAAAGGTAAGGCATTGTGTGTGGATTAGTCAGACAAGGATATACTTTCCACTGAAATTTTCTGAATTTCCAAATTGCCAACCTAGACCATGTAGAGACCACTTAGAGGGCCTTTCTGACTGGGTGAGTTGGTTCCTTCACCGGTCCCTCCCAGCCCAGCTGTGAAGACAATTGAGTGGTATGTTCTTGGGGACCCAGGAGGGTCCTGGAAGGATCTAGAATTAGCAGCAGACCTTAAGGTTCAGTGTGCCTCAGAGAAGGGAGTTCAGCACTTCCAAACAGAAGATTAAAAAACAATTTTTTAAAGATTCTGTGCTACTAATATAGAGGAATTGCTGTCAGGGCTAGATGTTTTTCTGATTTTCAGCGAGTTTTTCTATTCTTTTTCACTTAAAACAGCAGCTAAGGGGGCCTCAAGGCAGGAAAGGGGCTTCGAACGTGGAAGTGAGCACCCTGGCTTTGGGGTTGGCCAAAGTGCCAAGAGCTTTTTTCCTGTTTCTTCTCATTAACTGGCTCCTTCCAAGCACTGAGGGCTTGACCCCAGGATCTAAGCTGTGGTTCCAAGGTTGTCTCAAGTGGTTTCAAAGAGAGTCTAACACTCTCAGAATACTTCATTTTCATTAGTAATATTTTTAAAGACAAAGTAGTCCCCTGGAGTAACTTAGAAAAGGTGAGAAAGCAAACATCCACCAATGCAACTTCAAGAATACCACCTGCACCATTTTGTGGGACATTTCTTGTAGGATTGGATTTTTATGAAACAATTTTTCAGTTTAAACATTGATTGCAGAAGCCCCAAAGAAGAAAACATGTTTTTTTAAAAGATATTTTATTTATTCATGACAGAGAGAAAGAGAGAGAGAGAGGCAGACAGAGACAGAGAATGGGCACACCAAGACCTCCAGCCACTGCAAATGAACTCCAGACACATGTGACCTCTTGTGCATCTGTCTTTATATGGGCACATGGGGAATTGAACTCTGGTCCTTCTGTGTTGCAGGCAAACGCCTTAACCACTAAGCCATCTCTTCATCCCAGAAAACATGTTTTATTTAAAAAAATATTCACTTTCTAAATACCACAGATATCATTTACATTCCATGGTAGCTTGAGAAACATATCTCTGACTTTTTTCTACGTGATCGTTCCATTTGACCAGAAGCAATGTAGAGTCTACAACTAGAAATAAAAATTAGGCTTATAAGGGTTGGGAAGCAAGCTCAACAGGTAAGAAGAGTTTGCTGGAAGCCCGAAGGCCTGAGAGGACCTGAGATCATCTGAGTTCAATTCCCCAGGACTCATGAAAACAGCTGAGCATGGCCCCAGTCCTGTGGGGCACAGAGACCAGAGAATCACTGGGGCTCACGAAAAACTGCAGTGTCTCAGAGAGAGAGAGAGAGAGAGAGAGAGAGACTATCTGAAGGAAATATGTGGATGGATGATAGAGGGAAGACCTCAGAACAAACGCAGGTGTTTGTATCTGCTCATACATGAGCTCACACACCACCATTACACATACTACACATGAAAGTAATAATAATAATAAATTCTTATCAAATATGTTCACTGGAGCCCATAGCTAATGATCTCTCTTTGGTAACGTGAGTCCTGAGTTTCAAATGGGCCACTTCACTTCATGCTTATGCAAGACTGTATCTAAAAAACGAGAATAGGTTGGGATCAGATCAAACGTGCTATTAAACTCCAGATGGGCTCAAGTCTCTTGGGGATAGTCCTCTGGTTTGTAAGAAAGTAGGGGTCAATATGTTAAATTTTAATAACTTTTGATATTTTTAACAGATTTCAAGCAAGCACATTTTTCTGCTAAGCCATCTTTCCAGACCTTTTTTTATTAAAAAAAAAAAAAACAGATTTCAGCACATTTGACCTGTGCGTATGTGTGTCATAGGGATCTTACCAAGGCAACTCTAAATTTCTGTTTTTTAGAGTTGACTGATCGCAACCCAATATAAGTTCTTGGTAAAAAATAAAATGACACATGTAGGCCATCTCTTTGCACTTCCTGGTCCATGGACAAAGTTTTTGAACTAGGATGAGAACCCCTATGTCCATTACTGGGTCCATACCAGGTCTCTTTAACATATATTTTTAACTTATTAAGAAAAATTTTCAAATATAAATGAAAGTAGAAATGGAAAATGAACTTTTGTACCCATCACTCATCTTTTTTTTTATTATCCATAATGAGTTACATTGTTTAGTGGGCCAACAATGAGTTGTTATCCCCAGTTCCTCATTGCCTCCCTTCCCCATCCCCAGTCAGCTGGATATCCTCCTCTGTGGGCCATCTGGATCAGTCCTTGTGGCAGGGGACCATGGATAGCCTAGTATTCAGCCAGGTTCTCCTGGCCATGCCTCTGGATAATCTCCCCCACCATGGCTCTCACAATCTTTCCGCCCCCTCTTCCGCTCAGTTCCCTGAGTCGTGGTGGATGAGTATTAAGGCTGCTTTAAGGTTGTGAGCTTAGGGGTCTTTGTGTCAAAAATCATTGGTTTCTGTCTCACTGGCTTATCCTGTGTTGATTGAACAAGGGACTCCTCTTTTTTTAAACTTTTTATTAATAGCTTCCATAATCATAGATCATAAGCCACCATGATTCCTTCCCCACCCTGTCCTATATCTCTCCCCTCTCTCAATTAATCTCTGTTTTGTTTTGGTGTCATCATCACCCATTCTTCCCATTGTGTAGGTATTATCAGGCACTACCAAGTCATGAATACTAAGGCCATTTTGTGTCTGGAAGTTTGCGTTGTAAGCTGTCCTGCCCTCCTTTGGCTCTTACGATCTGAGACCTCTTTCGCAATAGACCCTGAGCCTCTGAAGTGTTGTGATGGAGCTGTCCGGGTGCTGAACACTCCACCATCATTTCTTCTCAGCACTTTGCTGTCTTTTATGTCTTTCCAGTGGTCACCGCTGTCTGAAAAAGAGAAGCTTCTCTAGTCAAGATTGAGAGGAGCATTATCTTGTGGGTATGCTCATTAAAAAAAGTACTTGTATGGGATTTTAGCCAGACAACAGCAGCTATTACTCCCCTAGGGCTCATGGCCTCCCTTTGGAGGCCAGGGTCTTAGTCTCCATAAGAGTTCTTCTTGGGTCCCAGTTCCAGCTAAGGGTTCCTTGCCACTGAGCCGATCTCTTAGCCAATCAGCAAGCTGTTGATTACCTGCCTTAAGCGCCACTATTGCACAGATGAGCATTTCTTGGCTTGTTGGTCTCTGCCAGATAGCAGTGTTCTCAGCATTTTCTTAACATCGATGGGTGTTTCCTTCTTTTATCTCCTTTTAATTTCTTTCTCTTTTCTTTTTTCTTCTCCCCCTCTCTTCCTTGAAATAAGTTGTGAGTTGTCTTTAGCCTTTTGGGTTTTTTCAAAGTGTGCTTTTTTGTGGATAACATCTCCTGTTATTATTTAAAAGCACCTTTTCTCTTCAGTTTCCTGGCAGAACTAGAGGTCTGATCAACTCGTGTTTTCTTCCAGTCTTCATTCCTGTAGGAGAGGTGCCTTCATTGGTGGAGATACACACGAGGCTAGAAGCATGTAACGTTTGGTTTTCTCTTTCATGACATTGTCATCCATTGATGGTCATTGCTCAGATACATGAATTTGTTGTACAGTAGCAAATATTTAGTTACTTATTTATATTTTGAGAAAGGGCCTCACTATGTAACCTATGTTGGCTTTGAACTTGAAATCCTCCTGCCTTACCTTCCCAAGTGTTTGGATTACAGATGTATGTATGTATGAGTCCATGCCCAGCTGATATTTTAAATTCTATCACTCCATATTTCTTTGAAGAGAAACTTTTCCACATGGTGATCAGAGGCAGTTTATAAGAAGGAATGATAAGGGTTAGGATTCTTCACTTATCAGTTTTCAAAATATTGACCTGTTTTGCTAGTAGCTTCTAAAATGACCAATGAATTTTAGAATCACTGTGTCATGGTTGATATCTTTAAGTCCTTGGTGCAGATTATTCTTGGTGACAGTTGAATTGCTTCCATCTTCAGCCAATTAAAAGGTATTGAGGTCTTTCCAGGGACTTTTAAAAGCAAACTAGATTAAAAAAAATATTCCAGTAGCAGCAATTCCAGGTGCTTTCTGCTCAGCAGATTGAGAACTCTTGTCCTCTGCAGAGTCCTTGGCCTTTCGTCTTATTTGGACCCCTCCAATGCAGGTCAGTTCTCAGGTGGTAGGAGCTGGTGTCCACTTTGTACAGAGGAGGACAGAGGGCCCAGATCAATGCAGCTACTCTACCAGGTCACAAGGCCTTCTTCAGGGGAAGCGGTGATGAGATGGCAAGTCTTCTGATTCCAGAGTCATAACAATGCTAATCCAAAATTCCCTTTCTTACTACTCTTTCTGCTTTCTTATTTGTACTTTCTGAACACACACACACACACTCTAGGGTGCTGGGGAAGAACCCCAAGTCTCACAGACTAACACATACTCCACCACTGAACTAATTCTCAGCCCGTAATTATGATTATTATTGAAAAAAAGTCTTGGAAGTTATAAAAACAAACGTAATGCAAGAACATTGAGACTCCTTTTTGTTTAATATTTTCATCATGTAGGATATGATGGTTAAATACTGTATTTTCTCTGGATTCAAATCACAGCCCATGAGGGTCAACAAAATGTCCATTCTCCAGTTAGAGGAATAGTATTATGTTGCAGAATAAATAAATACTTTAGAGAAAACAAGTCTGGTTTTAACAAGCTCTAGTTAGATGGACTGAGGTAGGAAGAAGTTTTGGGAGAATGAGAATTTTTAAATATTTTGGTGTTGTTCACAAATAGGTAGGCTTTTCCTGGGAGAGCATTCCATCCCTTGATAAGTGTCTTTCCACTACTGGGTATTTTCTCTAGCCCTACTCTTTCTAGCCCAAAACATAAAATGAGCAAAACATCATGAGCATGTTTCAAGCTATAATCACAATATTTAAAATGGTCTAATGCTCTTAAACCATTAGCTGTTTGACTCCTTCACAATTCCTATTATACCGTATGGTTCAGTAAGGTTCATAGTCAGTGGGAATTTACTAAAAATCCAAGCAATGATTTTGCTCCTGCACAAGGTAACAACATTTACATAATAAGATGAAATAAAATGTCTATCTTAATGACTTAAACAGTTGACTAACAAAATGTCGTTCAAATTCTCACAAAGGCAAAGGTTATTTCAGCGCACAAATAGCAGATGGCAGCTCTGTTGCACATTTATTTCCTCCCATCCCAGGCAGTAGGCTGGACCTCTACGTGCGTGATGGAGCAACAAAGACGTTAAGTGCTTTCCCCAACAACCTGCAACACCAGAAAGAAAACTGAAAGAGAAGTCATCTCTGGTGGAAGACATGTCTACACAGACAGATGTCTTACAGAAAATATCTTGACCATAGATTGTCAGCTTTATTCTATAGAGGACCAGGTAGTAATTAATTTTTAAACCTTGCAGGCAATTGCTGAACTCATCATGTGGAAGAAGCCATAGGCAATACATACACAAATGGACAGGGCTGCATTCAACAGATTGGCAAAGCTGCCAACCAGATTGTCCACACGAACCATAGTTCACAGGCTTCTGGTGTGCAATTCATTCAGTCAGGTGTTGAGGAAAGTCTAGCATAGTTTTCTAAACAAATACCTCACCTCGAGGGTCAAATTTCAAATTTCTACAGAGTGAAAAACTGTTGGGCACTGCTTGTTGGCACTGCTACTGAGGGCACAGAGAACAAAGGGTTAAGGATGTCTGAGTGGGTGAAACCCCAATAATTTGGTAGGCATTTCCCGGCTCCATCAACCCTGATTCCCAACCCCCATGGGCCACAGGAACCAGCATTCCCATATCAGCATGACTGGCAGTGGGTATCAGACAAACTTCCTTGTACCCATCCCCACGGACTGTGGCTAGAATCACGTATTTCCCGCCACTCAGGCCCCCAAATGAGGGATTCGCAGGTTGTCCATACTCACCTGTTCCAGTGCAGGCCACTAACTCACCATCCTGACCAACCAATCCCCTTTTCTCTTCCCTATTCCCCATCCCCCTGGCCCCCTTTTTCCTATAAATGTAAGCTCTCCCAATCGAATAAAGAACCACGTGGATACATTATACACATCTGCTTGCATCTGTGTCTCATCGGACCCCCCTGCATTGGCCCCCAGCTCTATGGAACAACCCTGAGACAGCAGAGCAAGACCAGTCTTTGCTCAGCTTCCACCGCTTTACCATTTTCCCTCTGCTGTGGCTAACGGCGCCCCGGATTATTTATAAGAACAGCATACCTGTATGTGAAAGAAATATTTAGAAGAAAGGACCTATGGCTGAGCAGGAAAATCAACCTTCACAGTATGAAGAAACACTGTTTCTGTGTTGTATTGATAGATACCATGTGGGACCCTATTTCCTATGATTTTTCTGCAAAATCTTCTTGTTTTAGATATTGGGGAATAATTTAAATTTTTAAAGACATGTATAAACAAAGCATATGGCACCCAGAAAAAGACACATTGGTTTCATAGAAAATATTTGTTGTAAGGGAAGAGAGAGGAGGGAAAAGAGAGAAAAAAAAAGGAAGGGATGGAGGCTGAAAGGAAGAGAAAAGAAAGGGAAAAACGAATAACTAAAAGAGAATAGCAGCCCACACCATTCCTCCAGTCTCTGGGGAAGAGACTGCACCCTCGGCATGCACATTTGATCTCAGCAATGCATGCGAGGGTGCTTTGTTTATATTTAGAAGAAATAGTACTTGCCGTTTTCAATCTAAAAAACAAAGCAAAGACTAAGACTCTGAAAGGAGAAATCTCCATATTTGCCCCTGTCCTCGTGTGGGGCATTAGACCAGTCTACCTCTTCACCTGTATTGGTATTCTCTCTATGAGACTCCCCGGGGAGCTAAGTCCTGAACCCCACAGATTCTCATTTAATGGGTCCAGTATGAGGTTCAGGGCTCAGCACTTCTCTTCAAAGCACCCCATCATTCCCCAAAATGTGTCACGCAGAGAACCAATCTTTTCTGGATTAAGGACACATTGGATCTTATGGAATCATTTGCTATAGGAAGAGTGGATAGTGCGGAATGGTTTCAGACACTATTCAGTGACTTCTCCAAGAGGTACAGATTGTTGTCTGGAATCAAGCAGGACGAAGAGTCAAACACAGTGATGGTCCTCAGAGTAGCACCTGACCTTGTTGTAGATCAGCCACTGCTTTTGTGGAACCCATGATTGAAGAATGGCTTTCATAATTTTAAATATTTAAGACAAAAAAGTCTTTAAGAATACTGTTAAAATTATATGAAATTCAAATCTCGATGTCCATAAATACTGCTTTACTGGAACATAGATGTGTATGATTGATGCATCACCTATGGTTTCATTGACACCATAATAGCTGAATTGGATGTTTGCCATGGGGAATGTCTTTGTGTCTTAGAGCCTTTCTGGTCTCCTGAAGTCTGTCACCCCCCTTTATAAGATAATAGAATTAAAGTACATACAACAAAATACAAAGAATTTAATGAAAGTTAAAACTCACTGATTAAAACTTACTGATCAAATATTTAAAGAACAAAATTGAGATGTAATAAGTCATGCTTGCTTACTAAAATATTAAATAGCATAATGTAGCATTAGATCTATAATTATCATAATTTTAAAGCTGTCTTGAGTTTTAAATTATTTTGAGGGGCTTGGAGTATAGTTCAGAGTAAATGCTGGCCGAATATGCACAATACACCATCAAAATATAGTTGCAAGCATCTCTACCTAGAATGTGGCAGGAAATGTTTGCTTTCTCTACATAACATGGAACAAAAAATACATACCAGGCTGTTGGGAAGCTCAAACAACAGATAATTATTCTCAGTTTCGGAATGTGCAAGGTCCAAGATAAGATGTTAGCCAGTTCCATTGGTTGGCTTGTACTTGTACACGTCATCTTCCTGTGGAAAGTTCAAGGGAAGGGAGAGTTTGCGGGCATGTAATTGAACTCAAAGCTAGATCCTCGCTGGGTTCTTTAAGGTCCAGAGAAGAGAATGTTCCCTTCACTCTCCTAGTTACTTGATCCCAGCCTGGTAAACAGCTCCATGTTTTTTTCCCATTTTCTTGTTTTATCCTGAAGCAACAGAGCATTACATTAATTGATTTGTCTTATTAATTCAATAAGCTGCGTCAAGGACAGAATGCTTGGCTATGTTTGCTTTCTGGATTTTTTTTTTTTTTGGTTGTTTGAAGAAAGCTTCAAGGCACAAGCTGCTGTAATGCTTTCACGACCTCTGGAAAACTTTATGCGCTGGTAAAGACTTGCCACATTTGGAATGACTTTAAACCAAAAGCTTCTCATTGTATTATAATTTAATTCGTGCTTTTTTATGTGATCAGAACATACTAAGCAGTTTACATATTAAGTAGAATGTGTGCTTGTGGATAGTTAACGGTGTGTTTCAGCATTTATTTTAAATGGTATTGAACACTGTTAAATGGCACGACCTCAATTAATGCCAGAAGAATCTCTCTGGTGATAACGGCAACCATAGCCTAAAATGATGAAATGTGGACTTCGAGCACTTTTTATTTTGAAAATCAAATTAGAAAATCAATTGAGTAGAAAGTGAAATCTTCTATAAGTATCAGAGTAAAAAAGTCAGTTTTTAAGAGACTAAAATCTTACAAGTATTAAAAGCATTCTCAATAGGGATTTTTAAAGGACTTTGCAGACTTATATTTTTGGCCTTCTTTTCCCCAAATCCTTAGGAGTAGCATGAAAACAGAATGTGCAGATGGAAGCGTAATGTAGGTTTTAATGAGATTTATATTGATGGTGATGAATGGGCTATTTCGTGAAACCACATGGGGTAGGTGGCGAAGCTTGACACAGAAGGGTGTTTAAAAAAAGAAAACCATAGCAATTTAGACACTAATTTGGGGGACCATTGGGCATTTGCATTGTCACTCCATGGAGAGCATCGTAAAGCAAGGTGAAAGGGTCTCATCTCCCCACAAGAACACACATGTTGTTTGCTTTGTTTGGAGTCTTTGAAAAACAGCCCTGGAATGATAGGTTTTTGCAAAATCCAAAACCTTTAAAATGCTTATTCTACAAATGGTTTGTCATGTTGAGCCCACAAAGCAGCTTGTGCCTTGACAAGTGGGTTTAGTTTGAGTAAAATTTTCATGACCTAATGCCCACTTAAGCTTGAAACAAGATGCAAAAAAATAACAATTTTTCCCATCTTTTCTGTGGTGTATTGTACCAAGACCCAGTACTAGCCAAAGATTAATGTATTAGGTAAAAATGGCTTCCATTGCCAAGGTTTCACTTTTACCAGATTTTCCAGTACTAATGTTATGGGAATGTATAATCATGAAAAACAGGATGGTCATGTCTTAGGCTGAGAATCATGTAGGACATTATTTCCAGCCTGTTCTGGTAAGCCTAGAACTTCTTAGATTGTCTTCTTGCTTTCATATAGAACAGAGAACCATACTAGAAACACATTAATCCATACAGTCACTTACTCATTTGTAATAATTTATTAAATATATTCATAAATTCAACACATATTTCTTGAATGCCCACCATTTTCTTGTTTTCATTCCAGTTAATTTATTTTTCTCACACCTTTACTCATGAAGTTCAGGAATATATTCCCTAAAGAATTATTTAAATAATGAACAACATCTAAAAAAGAAAACCAAATCCTTATCCCATCCCTCTGTCCTGTCCAATGTCTCTGGCTTCAGTTAATAGCACCTATGGGGCCATAGACTGAATTTGCTTTGGTATTCTGTGAGCTAAGAATACTTGATTTGTTTTATTTTTAAATCTCATTTTTAAATTTTAAGAGGATGAATATACAATATACGCTATTAATGTGGGCAGCAAAATATAAAATACTGTAGTCTATCCCTTTACAGGGGAAAAAAGACAACCAAATAAACTTCCTCCCCATTCTCTAGATGTGCATGAATCTGTGTGTGTAAAGGAAAATACACCCATAGGATATATTTAATAAACATTTTCTACTAGGAGAAAAGAAAGACAGTGGAAAAGTAATTTATAATAGGTCACATGAAATGACACATGATGGCAGTTGAAAACTTAGCTCAAGTGATCATAACTGGGTTTTTTTGTAATTAAGAGGTTAAAATTTTATTTTTAATAAAAAATTATCACATCCATTTTT
>PVHP010039265.1:0-16448 GCA_004024765.1 Zapus hudsonius | reverse complement strand
TGTTCCAAATACCGCATCTCAGCAGCGGCTCCTGGAACCGTGTGCACTTCACGATCCAATCCACGCATGCATTCCTCATGCTTCCAAAGGCAGTACCAGGTATGCAGGACACAGCCATGTTGTTAATTCAGGGACAAAATAAACATGACCTTGAAGAGCAGATTCCTTTCTTTCAGTGATTTCCTTTCCAAAGAGTTTGTACAATCCATCTTTCTGTCCTTCCTGGGGGGAAACACCTCAGGCATTTCTCCATTATTTTAATGTAAAGCAGTTGGGCCATAATAAAAAGCCAGTCTCTGGGCCAGTAAGTTAACTTGCTTTGAGGTTTTTCCAACTTCAAATCTTAAATCTCAGTCCCATATCCATAGCCAAGCACACAGTCCGTTTCTTAAATTCAGCCTTGGTCAAACTCTCTGGGCATGGGCAGTAGGACACATCCACCCCTTGGCCCAGGCACACACTTCTATCAAAGTTTTCTGCAGTCTCTCCTTCCCCTTAGAAAATTCACAAGCCAAGCCTCCAAATGCAGTTCTCTCTGCACTGAGCATTCCCAAATTCTCACCAGAATAGTCCATAAAACTTGGCTTACCACGCTGGAAGGCATCTTCAGTTGCAAGTACCAAGTCCATGTCTATTCCTCCAGCACACAAGTTCCAGACGATCAAAATCCACATGGTAAGATTCATCTCAGCAGATTACCCCACACTCTGGTACCAAATCTGTCTTAGTCAGCCACACTCCGCTGGGATGAATCGACGTCTCCTCTCCGTGTGTCGAGTTCTGGATCCTCTTCGGCCCCTCGCTCGGTGTCCAAGTTTCCCGGGTTTCGGCACCAGTTGCGGTGAGCTCCTTGACCAGCGAGGAAGAACAACCACCACTCGAGGATTCTTCTCAAATCACACTTTATTGGAGAGCCTTTTGATTGAAGGGAGAGCAGGAAGTGAGGGGGGGCCCGAGCGCTAGAAGTCAGCTGCTTATATATGGATTAAGGACACGGGTCGCCCCATGATTGGCTGATACCAACTTGCCACCACCAGGCGCCACGGGATTGGCTAGGTTATATAACTCGCACATGCACAGAGCCAAAGGCACGTCTTTCTCAAAGCATTGCCTAATATGGAGTTGTTTACCACTTAGCTGCAAGGAAGTGGGCGCCATCTTGTAATGGCGATCGTCCCGGCTCCCTGCAGACATTATTTTGATTAATAATTTTAAATTAGGTCAAAGCCATCCTCTGCTAGGGGCCTTTAATCCCAGCATTCAGGAGGCAGAGGTAGGTGGATTGCCATGAGTGTGAGGCTATCCTGAGACTACATAGTGAATTCCAGGTCAGCCTGGGCTAGAGTGAGACCCTACATTAAAAAAAACCAAAAAGTAAAAATAAAAAAAAATTTAATTAGGGACTGAGGACTGGAGAGATGATTCAGTAGTTAAGGCACTTGCCTGCAAAGCCTAACAACCTAGGTTCAAATCCCCAGTACTCACATAATGCTAACCAGATGCACAGAGTGGTGCATGCATCTGGAGTTTGCTTGCAGCCGCTACAGGCCTTGGCACACCCTCTGAATAAATAAATAAATAAATAAATAAATAAATAAATAAATAAATAAATAAATAAAGCAGGTACTGGAGAGTTTGCTCAGTGGTTAAAGACAGTACTTTACAAAGCTTGATGGCTGAGGTTTGATCCCCCCAATACCCATCCCATGTAAAGTCAAATGCATAAGGTGATACATGCATCTGTAATTCTGTGTTCAGTGGCAAGAGGCCTGGCTCATCCCTTCTCTGTCTCTCTCCTTGCTATGAAATAAAATATAATTATAGTAAAAACATTAATCTCTTAAGAAACTTGTATGGTTCATATTTGGAAAGACAGAATAGGACATTGAAACAAGAAAAATGAGTGAAGGGTCCAGAAAGTAGAGAACAGGAAATAGTACCCCTACACCTACAGACTACGGAGAATGAAATTAAAAGCCTGGCCATGGACTATCACAGCAAAGACTCTGTGCCTGGCCCAAGTATGAGGGCACTAACATTTGAGGGCAGTGGCGGTGGATGTCTCAGCTCACAAAGAGGGACTTCCTTCTTCCTCCACAATTTTGTCCCACTCAGGCACTGAAGGCATTGGATGATGCTCCCTTTCCTTGGTGATGACATCATCTTTAGCCAAGTGCATCATCTTCCGGAAACATTCCCACAGACATGCATGCCTAAGTCAATTACTTCACCAACAATCTTGGGATCCTTTAGACCATTCAAAATTAAGCATATAATTAACAATCACAGAAGGAATTCCTCATGAGCAAATAATAGTAACTAAAGTTATGGGGCTGGGAGTATGACTCAGTGGCAGAACATCATTGCCTGACATGTGCAAGGACCAGAGTTCTATTTGCTAGCATCACAGAGAATAAGAGAGAGAGAGAGAGAGAGAGAGAGAGAGAGAGAGAGAGAGAGAGAGAGAGAGAGAGAGAGAGAGAGTCAGAACAAGCAGGCCTGCCAAGGCATTAAGTGGGAAGAAGATAATTTATGAAGAAAGATTATTAAGATATAAAGTTGAAGGAGCAAGACCTGTAGGACGCATAGACTCATTAAATTAGGCCAATAAAGGCTCTTCACTCATCCATACTAATGGCCTACCTGACACACGAATAATTGTGCTTCAGAGTCCCTGGCAGATTAGTTACTTTATGCTTCAGTTCTTATAATGATGAAACGCTCCTTTCTTTGCAAGGTAGACTAATCCATTTTTGGACAGAACTATTAAAAATCCCTTCTTTCAACTGATGCCCCTTTGCTTTGTACCACAGGAAGATCTGTTTCCTTGTGTCTTCAGTGTACTTTCCTTTGGTGAGATACAGAATGATTGTAACACATCTCCCATATGATAATTCTCTGACTATATGGAACATGTTTCTCCTGTTTTCTAAGATAAAAATCTCAGACACTTTTGTTTATATCTCCTGGTAAGATTTTCAGACCTCTTACTGTCTGAAACCCAGTAAGGCTAAACTAGTTGAACACTACTTTGTTAGTGTCCATTTTAGAAAGCAATATCGATATGGATTTTAGTGTTTTATACGTAGTGTGACATAAGCAAATACCAGTAAGATTAATTTCACTTGATATTATTTTACCTCTGTTAATTGGACTTGAATCATTGGTAATGTACTATATGTGGCTGGAATTTATCTAAATTGCTATCAAACCAGCTTTAGTCTACTCTAGATCTGAGCAAATTACTTTTTACAAGTTAAGCATTATTTATTTCAATCTATTCACTGATCCACTTTTTCAACAAATAATTTATTATTGCTTATTAAGTAGAAACATTATATGAACTTGTGTTGTTACCAATCTTCCCTTATCCCCTGCCCCATTCCACTGAGGGCCCTCCTTGGTGGGATTGGCATTATGCATGTTAGGTTGAGGACTATGATGCTCCCCAGCCATGGCTTTTACAATCTTTCTATGTCTCTTTTGCAAAGTTCCCTGACCCATAGTGGGTAAGTCTAAGTCCACTGTAGTGTTGACCTCTCAGCAGCTTCTGGAATTCTGCTTTGGGACATTTTGAGTATCCTCAGTGTCTGTCTCCATTGCCCTGATGCAGGTTGATGATCTCGCTAGGGGAGCAGCACTCTTGCTCATCTTCTCACTTCCTCTGTGGTTTCACCTGTGCCCTAGCTGATATGCTATGGTTGGCTCATCTCTTGACATTGAGTCTGATATCATTTCTGATCTTGTTGGTTGAATTCGGTGTCTTTGGTACTCACAGCCTTCTGGAAAATTAAAAAAAACTTGTTCTAAAAAATCTGCAATGGAGAGTGAGATCAGCATAGATTAAATGGGATAAGAATTATTAATTTGGCAAGATTATAATGGGTTTAGCCTCTCTGTAGAGCCAAGGTTAGTGGAAGCTTCCCCTTGGAGTATATAGATTCTTGGTCTCCATAGGAGTTTGGCTTGAATCTCAGTTTCAACTATTGTCTCTTTGCTACTGAGCAGATCACTTAGTCAATCAGAGAGCCCTTGATTACCCACCCAAATATGAGTGCCACTGTTGCACAGGTGTATTGATATTGTCATGCTAGTTGATGTTGTATAGCAATGTCCCCTGCTTTCTTAGCTATTATGAATTAAGTAGCTGGTTGAGCAAATGTCTCTGTATTGAAGAGAGGAGCTTTTAGAGTAGATGCCTGTTGCGGTCAGCTTTCTAGTTGCTGCACAGGAAGAACCCAAACAAAAGTGGCTTGTGGAGGAATGGGTTTATTAGGCTTACGGACTCGAGGGGAGACTCCATCCTGGCAGGGAAAACGATGGCATGAGCAGAGGGTGGACATCACCTCCGCCATAGCACTGCAAACAGCGGCAGGAAGGTGTGCCAAACTCTGGCAAGGGGTAGCTGGCTTATAACCCCATAAGCCCGCCCCTGACAACACAGCTTCATCGAGGTTGTAAAACCCAAACTGCCATCAGCTGAGGATCGATCTATCAGAACACTTTCAATTGTTTGTGGGGGACACCTGTATCAAACCATGACAATGCCCAGTAGAGGAATAGCTGGGAGTTGGTAGCTCTATTTTCATTTTTTTCATGAGCCTCCACATGGATTTCCATAGTGCTTGTACAAGTTTGCACTCCCACCAGCAATGCATGAGGGTTCCTTTCCCTCCACCCACATCCTCACCAGCATCTATTGTTATACTGTTTAATGATTGCCATTCTAGCTCTAGTAAGCTGGAATCTCATTATTGTTTTGATTTGCATTTCTCTGATGATTGTGCTGAGCATTTTCTTAAGTGAGTATTAGCCATTTGAATTTCCTCCTTTGTGAGTTCCCTATTCAGTTCACTGCCCCATTTTTTGAGTGGATTGTTTGATTTTTATTACTTATTTTTTTATTTTGAGTTCTTTGTAGACTCTAGATATTAGGCCTCTGTCTGTGGTATAGCTGGCGAAGATTTTCTCCCAATCTGATTATAGTCTGTTGGCTCTGTGTATGGAGTGTTTGTCTGTACAGAAGCTTTTTAAATTGATGAGATCCCATTGGTTGAGTGATTGTTGAATTTTCTGGGCGACTGAGGTTATGTGCAGGAAGTTTTTCCCCACTCATCTTCATTTTGTCAATTTTCATGTTTTATTTGTTTCCAATTCATTGACCTCTGCTCTGATCTTAATTATTTCTTTCCCTCTAGAGCTCCTAGGGTTGGATTGTTTTTGTTTTTCCAATGCTTTTATGTAGGTTATTAAATTGAGATCTCACTGTCTTAGTTATGAATGCATTTATCACTTTCAATTTTCCCCTTAGGTCTGCCATCATCATGTACCATAAGTTTTGGAATGTTGTATTTTCATTATCATTTAGTTCAAGAAATTTTGCAATTTTCTTTTTGATTTCTTCTACAACCCATTCATTGTTTAATAACATATTGTTCAGTTTCTAAGAGCTGGTGTAGTTTCTGTTGTATTTCTTGTTAATTTCTAGCTTTAATGCATTGTGGTCTGAATTCATTGAAATATGTTTAATGTCCTAATATATGGTCCATTTTGGAGAATTTCCATTGGCTGTTGAGAAGAATTTATACTCTGTAGAATTAGGATGGAAGGTTCTTTTGATATCTGTTAGGTATAATTGATCTTAGGTGTTAAGATCTATTGTTTCCCTGCTGATTTTCTGCTTGGATGATCTGTCTAGGGATGAAAGTAGGGTATTAATGTCTCCTACTATGATGAAATTGGAGTTTATTTCTGATTTTTTGTCAAGTAAATTTTGCTTTAATATATGTGGTACACCTGTGTTTGGTGCATCTATATTTTTGATAATGATATCTTCTTGTTGGATCATTCCCTTGATGAGTAAGAAATGGCCTTCTTTATCCTGTTTAATTACTTTTGGTTTAAAGTCTATTTTTATGTTAATGTAGCCACACCAGCTTGTTTCTTATTTCCATTTGCTTGGAAAATCATTTTCCACCCTTTCACCCTGAGGAGTCTTCTGTCTTTAGAGGTGAGGTGGGTTTCTTAAAGGCAGAAGATGGAAGGGTCTATTTTTCTGATCCACTCTGTTAACTTGTGTCTTTTTATGGGAGAGTTAAGTCCACTAATATCCAACATTATAACTTTGAAGTTTGATGTAATCCTTGCCATAGAGGCAGATTTAGGGGATTAATGCACTATATGTTATTATGACTGGTTTAATTTTGGTTATCGTGCTCATTCTTTAGTGGGTTCTTGAGGTTGCTTGTTTGACTCTTCTGTGTGGAATATTGCCCATAATGTTCTTTGTAGGTTTGGCTTTGTGTTCATGTAATTATAGAGCTGGCTTTTATCATGGAACATTTTCCTTTCTCATTCTATTATCAGGGATACTTTTACTTGGCACAGTAGTTTGGGTTGGAAGCCCAAAGTCCTTCAGTCTTTCATGCTTTCCATTGAAAAACCTGAGGTAGCTCTGATGAGATTACCTTTATATGTGATGAGTCATTTCTCTCTTGTTGCTTTTAGCACTTTTTGCTTTCAGTGTTGAGAGTTTTAAATATGATGTGTTTTCAGAAGTTTCTCTTTTGGTTCTGTCTTATTGATGTTCTATGAGCTTCTTGTATCTGGATTGGCCTCTATTTTGCAAGATTGGGAAATTTTTCTTCAATGATTTTGTTAAAAAACCTGAGATGACACCCAGGCATGAGATGAACCACCTCTAATTTATGATATAGAGATGAAGCCTTTGAGGAAGTGGCAAGATGAGCAAGAGACCTACTTCCACAGCAAGTCAGATAACCTGTGAAAGGATAATGGAGACAGTCATTGAGGATACCCAACACAATCCAAAACAGAAATCCAGAGACTCTTGAGATCTCAACAGTAAAGCAGACCTAAAACTTACCCATGATGACTCAGGGATCTGAGCAGAAGAGGAGGCAGAAAGATTTTAAGAGCCATGGTGGGGGTGAATATCCAGTCACTGCCTCCCTCAGCAACAACACAAAAATAAAAAATAGTGGCCACCTCTTGTACGATCCATAACTCCCTATCCTACAGTCTGGTTCAGGAAGCCCAATGAGGGGGGGGCAGCGAGTAGGGGAAAGGGAGGAGGTAAATCACAGTACCATCACAAGACTTGGTCATAAAATGTGTCTAATTATTGACAATAAATATGTTAACAAAAATACCAATTTTGCTGAATATGTTCTCTATGCTTTTGGCCTGCATTTCCTGCATGTCTTGTATCCCCATGATCTGGATATTTGGTTGCTTTAGGCTCTCCCACAGTTCCCTCATATATTGTTCACATGATTTTTTTTAACTTATCAAAGTTTTTAGAATCCCGATCAATTTCTTCTGTCTTGTCTTCCACATTTGAGGTTCTATCCTCCAGCTTATTAACTCTGGTAGTGAGAAATCTGGGAGAGGCTTTTAATAGGTCTCTTTGTTTTTTGTTTTCTGTTGCATTTTTCTGCATCATTGTCATTCCTTTGTTGAGTTCCAGTTTCAGGTTGAGGGTTGATTTTCTTAATGCTTTCTGAAATTCATTCTTGCATTTGTTCATGTCTTCATTAAGTTTAATCAGCTGGTTGTTGGGTCCCAGCCTGGCTGAATATCTTTGAGCTAAATTTTAGAATATGCACCCGGATGAGAGCCCAGAGTATGGTAGCTCATGGCCTTTGTTCCTGGCACACCTGTGCCCCCAGGAGACGGGGGATGGCTGACAGCCCTAAATCCTGTTTATAAGTGCTAATAGGTTTTACTCCTGCTGGCTGAGTTTCTGTGGTTTTGTTCCTGACTGCTGAGCCCCCTTGTGATACAACGCAGCCTTGGATTATATATAAGGTTGAATACTGAAATAAAGTTTTGAGATTTGCTTTGACCTATCTCCCAGCTGCATGTGATTGTCCAGCTGCCGCGCTCACCTTTCCTGAGTTGAGCCAGGTCTCCTGCTGGCCAGAGAGACAGAGGCTCGCTTTGCAGGGGGCCAGGGACCTGTGGGGTAACCAACATCTGGTGCGGTAACCAACAGCTGGTTATTGAGATCCTATATTTGTTAGCTTATCTTCAATTAGTTTATTGCTCTTTCAAGGTCCCTCTGATTTTCCTCAATTAAGTTCAGCCTGTTGAGGAAGGTTGTGTGCTGTAAGATCTGATTTTGCTCACTTCACATATGTTTTTGTTGAATGTTTCCAGTTCAGTCATTATCTTGGTCAGAGTCTCCTTGCAATTATGCCCTGAGTTTACTGTGCTCTCATTTTGTGATTGGATTTCTGTTGTCTTTCCTATATTTTCTTTGGTGACTTCCATTGTGGAACTTGATGACCCTCAGTGAGGAGCTCTCAGCTTGCTGTGTTGTGTTCTTGTAGTATTGTGGTCTACCTGTCTTGGATAAAATTTAATTTTTGTAAGAAGGGAACAAATATTGGCCCTGTAGGATCTCCAATGAGTGTTCTGTTTTGGGTTAAGTTGGATTGGAGAGGGATGGCATCGTATATGCACTGGCACTTTGACACATGGGTCCTAGACACACTGTGCCAATCACTGATAGCCCCAAACACACTGAGCCCCTCACCAGTCCAGGGTGCCCATGTGACAGTCAGATTTGTGTAGGGACCACCCCTCCCCTTCCAGCCCCTCCCCTTGAATGGGAGGTGTTTAGTTAGAGCTACAACCTAGGTGCTAAAACTGATTGGTCAAATATAAACCAATCAGCTGTCCCTCTAACTCACCTGGGGAAGACTTAAAACTAGCTTCCCTAGAGGAAGTAGCCTCTTCCCCCACATGGCAATGGAGTAGAATGACCGCTGACCCAGGCCTCAGTGAGGTAAGGCCTGTACCCCTACCCCAGCTGATGGCTGGGGTAGGGGGCCAGGCTTCAGACCTTTTTTCTCATAAAACTCTCTTTCTCATAAAGGGAGCTTTCTGTTATCTTTTCTTGGGCTGTTTATCTAACTAAATAATATAAGCTCTGTGAACTCTCTGACACATGTTTTTCCCACACTGTTGGCAGGAAAACTCTATAACTTCCCACATGATAACTGGGAAATTTCCCCATCCAACTCCCCTTTTCCTAATCTACTAAATTAGAATAAATGTGTAATTAAAATTTTAATTCTGTCCCTGTGTACAATTCTTTGGCATTAGAGGACAAGAACTCAGAGTAGGAGGAGGGGGAAGGGAGGATTCCAAAACTCTCTCTCTCTCCCTGTGTTGCTTACAAATATTAAGTATCAGCAACCCGTATCACCTAGGTCCCACACATACTGGTGTCCCTACAGCACAGGCCCCAAACAAACCTTGCTCTTCACCAGCCTGAAGTGAACCAGCCCCAAACCCACTGGTACCCCAAGTGCAATAGCCGTAAACACCTTGGTCTTCTCACCAGTCCAGGGAGCACACACTAGGGAGACCCTAGAGCACAGGCCCCAAACACCAGCCTGAAATGCAGTGGCCCCAAACTCGCTGGCACCTGGAATGCCCTGGTCCCAAACATGCTGGTCCTCTTACCAGTCCTCGGTAAACAATCCCCACACCCTTCCCCCCCCACATACACCGATGCCTCTAGATCACAGGCCCTTAACACGCTGCTGCACTCTTTACCTGCCTAGAGCACATTGGCCCCAAACACACTCTGGCTCTAGCCCAGAACATACAAGCCCCAAACACACCTTACCCCTCACCAGCCCGGGGTGAAGAGGTCACAAACACAGTCTCTCTGAAAACATGGGTTCAAAAGTCACCACACACTTCACCCACCTGGAGGCACGCTCAACTAATAATTTTTGATGTCTTCTTGTTAGGCTCTGGGAATGCCATGGAGAACAAGTTGGTCAAACCAGTTGACATTATTTCAAAAATATATCTGACATTCTACATTGTCATTTCCTCTCGTTAAAAATTTGACCAATGTGATTATTCCTTTATTCAAGTGGAAAATATTCCTATGATAAGCAAATGTCTCAATTTAATAGTATCTTAGATTAAAAATATAATTGGAGCTAGAGGGTATCTGATGTATCTATTTTATCATAGAAGTTAAATATATTGTGTGTAGGTAGTCTTAAACACCACACTTCTATTAGAGAGGAAGATGACAGTGACATTGTCTTTGTGGAATTCAAGTTTATCAATTTTTCAAGAAATACAATTTTCAAGACCTAACCTTAGGAAATTCATGATAATTCTTGATTACCATTTTTCTAAAGTAAGTCCTACAAGGCTATCCTTTTAATAATTTGTTTTGAAATGTTTCTTCCTTTCTAATACTTCTATTTTCTTCTACCAAAATAAAGTTCAAAAGTCATTTGTAATACCAGTGTCTTTCCTTGCACTGTGCAGAGTTACGCTTCAGCTCATGTTGACTTGCAGCCTTCATGTATACAGCAATGACTAGCATCCCTTCTGGTCACCATCATTTGATCATTCTGCATGTGCCTTGATGTTCTGACCTGTAAAGTAAAAAGCATAAAATTATTTTTTATGTTTCTGCTTCCACTTACTCCTTACTAGTATTATTTGCAATTATATTGTCAGAATGTTATTTTAGCACAATATCTTTGTGAAAATCATGCTGTAAATATGTAGTTTTATAAAGTATTAAGCAGCCTTTTGTTTCTAAGGAAACAAATTCTATGTTGGTGTTTTCTTCTTTTTTTTCTTTCCCTCACAATGCCAAGTTTATTAGCTCCAGGCATTACTATTTTTCCTGTTACTTTTCAACAGTGTGGTTCTCAGGCAAATGACAAGAAGGAACAAGTTAATGTTCTTGTCAGTGCATAGTTTCCCATCTCAGAGGAGCTGAACATTTTCCCATTTCATCCACAGAATGGAATTGAAAAGGATCCATTCTCTGCTTGTATCACTGTCCTGGAACAACTGTGTCTTTGTGCTGCTAATGGTCATCAGAACATGTCTGCAGAAACGTGGAGTATCCACCCTCCCTGCCAAACAAGGAAAAACCGAGGCTTGCTCAGGCTCCAGGAACAGCCCTGTATTCCTTTATCATTTATAGTATTTTTTCTTTATTTATTTCTTCTTCACCTTTCCACCTCTTCTTTTTCCACCATGCTTCAGGTACTAATTACATTCAACAGATGGCCTACTGTAATTTGGCACTTGTAGCAGATGGCATGTCATTGCAGCAGTAGTGACAATATTTGGAAACTGTTCAGGGCCACAGTTAACATTCATTCATTCCTAAAGTTTACCTTCCCAGTTTGCATTATAGAAAAATGGCTTCTGAAAGAAAGATCTTGTTAAGCCTCTGAAAGTGACAATATCAATGGTAATTCATGTAAAAGGCAAATTTTCATAATGGTCACATATTCTTATGGATTTGTTTCTTTAGATCAAAATATGTATCAGTTTTACTTATAAAGGTGATATTGTTACTATTTCTGTTACTGTACATTGTAGCAGTTATGTTTTGCTTTAATTTTTACATGGACCAGATTTTTTTGTTTTGTACGTCTGTTTGACCATAGTGATTTTAATTGATATCAAAGGGTGAGCAAAAACACAGACAAGAAGCTAATACTATTTCTGAGGTCCTTTGGGCATACCATTAATCAACTATAACATTTGTTTCACTAAGCCAGGAAACTGGTTCAGAATCCTTCACAAACAATAACTTCATAGAAAGAGACCTCTGACAGTGGCATCAGAAACATGAAGAATGGAATATGTCAGGAATCTTTCTGAGTGGACAATAGTTCCAGAAAAGTCAGATAAAAAGATTTCTTATATTTGTGCAAAGCTAGAAATTGACAAAAAAATCTGTCTTGGACTTAGGGCAGACATAAGATGAAAGTAAACAGACCCTGGAGTTGTCTCCTTAGGGCCATAGATTACCTGTCTGGGAAGCCATAGCTCATATTCCTCTTGTTTTATGGAGTGACTTTTGTGTGTTTCAAGGTATTGCCATCATGGGTGTTCCCCTTGGTTACTGAGCCTAAGTAGTAGCAAATGTCTGCATTTGCTTTTGTTTTCCCATAACTCCGAGGAAGAAGCCCCTTCTTTAACCTAGTGGTTCTTAACTTTTGTCTCTGGAAACTTGAAGTGTTGAATACTCTGAGGACCTCCAAAAGGACTTTGGATAATACAGGCTATATCTATCAACATTTATAATGTTAAGTATTCACACTAAAAACAATAGAGTAACAACAAATGCCCAATAACATTATTGATAATTTTTAGAAAACCTATGAAGAATAAAACTTGTCTAGAATAAAAGTGTTAGTGATTAGAGTGGTACTGTTTTATGTTTTTGGAAACATTTTTGACATTTGGCTAATTAGAAGCCTACTAGCTGCTTCATTTAACTTATACCACATATCATGTTTTAGAAAACTTCACTATAAATGTAGTAGTTTAAATGTCTGGCCCCATAGACTCAGACTTGAATCTTGAGACTTCGGTGGGAGGAGCCCTCATGGAGACAAAGTATGTCATTGGGGATGGATCTTGGAATTCAGCCCTAAGGTATGTAGACAGCACTTGAAGATTTGGTGCTTGCTGGTGTTAGTCTTTGGTGGCTGTTTGGAGATGTCTCTCTGCTTGGATCTATGAAACTGAGCCAGCTTCTTCTGCCATTTAAGGAATTTGTAAACTTGAAATAAACCTTTTCCTCCTCTAAGCTGCTTTTGGTTGAGTGTTTGTCCAGCAATGCAAAGCTGACTGCAACAATACATTTATGATAAAAATCAAAGTACAAAAGATAAATAATTTTTATAACTATGTTATGATTAGTTTTGACTGTAAAGACTTCCAAAGAGATTCCAGGAAAAAAAACAAGTTAAAAAGTAGATCTTACATTCAAACTATGACAACTATTGATCTAGCCAGTGTGCAAAAATGATGGATTACTTAATGTAAAATGAAGGCAGACAGTTTTCATAGGACTATCCTTGGATTTGTATTTTTCCAAAATATATTCACTATATTTAAAATATATTCAATATATTCAAAATATATTCAATTCAATGTTTGTTAAAGATATTTTCTGAACTTGAGATAAGCTTCAAACTCCAAGGATGACCTTGAACTCCTAATCCTCCTACCTCACCTTTTTCATGCTGGTATTACAGGTGTACACCACCATTCCTGGCTCAGAACTTTTTTCACTATATTCATAATTTAAAGTAAATGCTTCCTCAAGTTATTGACATAGACTTAATTATAAGCACATGCAGAAAATTATCAGGCACAGAGAAGCAAAAGAAAATAATATAAAAATCAGCACAAAAAATAACTGCAGATATTCAGGCTGTTCAGTATATTTATTTATTTATTTAATAAATATTTATCAATAACCTTTTGTAGACATCCAGCATGCATGAATAATTAAGCAAGGTCTGGTCATGATTTTGATGAAGTTACATCATAGTTGTAAAACTTACACCTCAAATATGGCTTTAGATCCAGAAAAGACAAATAAGACTCAAACACACAAATATACTCAACAACACACAAAGGGAGGGACCTGGCTGCCTCTTGTGCTTTCCATAACCCCCTACCCAATGGATTGATCCAGTATCCATACTGAAGAGGATAGGCAGTGGATTGGGGACAGGGAGGAGGGAATCGGGGATACCAACATAATCTTTGCTAATACAATGTATCTAATTCTGGACAACAAAGATATCAATTTTAAAAAAATAAGTAAATAAAATAAAAAAAAGATTAACATTTACCGAAAGGTTAAAAAGAATCCTTAGGGGATGGAAAGACTGTATCTGTCATAAGACTGTGTGAGGCTGCCTTGTATGGCCTCTGTTAAAAAAGCTGGAAGCCCAAGCAACAAATGCCTCTGAGAATCACATACACCCTTTGTGGAAAGGGAATCCAATCTAGTCTCTGTATTGTGACATCACGAGTCTAAATCACAATCAGAGTCCTTTCTTATATTCAGATTTTCATAATCTAACCCTTGCAGACTTGCAACACTGCCTTCCCAAAGTGAGCCCCAACGCTCTACTGTATAACAAGAGAGCTGAGCTATGGAAGAGACCAGACATTTGCTAAGAAGTAGATACTGAGTCAGCTGCTAAGTTGACATTGCTCTTAAGGTAGAAATTTTTTTCAAAAATGGAAAAGAAGGATATGTGTTATAGGGTGTATTCTGTCCTTCCAATTTTTTTCAGCTTAAATTCTGATCCCAAACATCTCAAAATTTGACTGCATTTGGAGAAAGGGTATATAATGAGGTAATTAGTTAAAATGATGCCATTAAGGTAGGCTATAATCCACACACCTAGAACTTTATAAAATGACAGGCACTTATAGGGGGATCACCTGCTGATAAGTTGAAGAGGACCCAGGAGAAGAATCAGAACAAACTGGTAGCCAAAGTCTGAGTCTCTCTGACTCTGACCCAGTCATGGTACTGAGTCATGGTAGCCTGTGAAAGCTAATGCTGTGTGATTCTATGATGGAGTGGTAAGAATCTTAGAGGAAGAGTTAAGAGTACAGGAGAAAGGAGGAGGAAGCGGGGAGTGGAAATACAGACAGAGGGTGTGGAAGGTTGAGAAGTAGCAACAAATGATATCCATGTCCAGCTGGCTGTGGTGGCTAACACCTGTAATTCTAGTATTCTCAGGGCAGAGGCCAGAGGATCTCTCACTAAAGGTCACTGGGCTATGTAGCAAGACCCTAACCAAAAAAAAAAAATCCCCAAAACCAAGTTCATATGAATACTACCTTATATGTTAAAAGAAAAGATAAATTTTAATGCTCTTGAGAGAAAAAATGAATCCCCTACTATCTGAGTGAATCCTAAACATGATCACATATATCCATTTAACAGAGGCAGTGATAATTCTGAAATGGACAGACAGGTGAGGAATATGGCTTTGATCACTTAGGCCACCTAAAGCTGGAAGACACAAGAAAAGAATAAAGTTCTGCTATTCTAAGCCACCAAGTGCATGATAATTTTTTTAATTTTAATGTTTATTTTATTTTAGTTTTTGGTATAAGCTGTTGTGTATATTTGTAGATGTTCCTGTGTGTGAGTGCATGTGTGGGAGTGTCTGTCATAGCACATGAGTGAAAGTTAAAGACAGTTTTCAGGTGTGGGTGTTAACCTTCCACTTTGTTTTAGGAAGGGTCTCTTGTTTTGATTGTTCACTTCTGTTTTGCCAGGGAAGCTGGTCAACGAGTTTCTGGGAAATTCTTCTGTCTCTGCCTCCTACCTCACCATTGGTGTGCTAGAATTACAGAGGCTGCTTTTGATTTTTACGTGGGGTCTGGAGTTCTCAATTTGGGCATTCAGGTTTGAGAAACAAGCGATTTATACACGCAGACGTCTCTTCAATGCTATCTTTTCAGCAGCCACAGAAAGTAAGATACACAGCTATTAGGTGGGTGACTTCTTCCTTTTAGACATGGAACACAAAAGCAAGTATGTTCACACAGTGGCTTAGAGATGGTCCTGATGCAGCTGCTACATAATTATAGATGAATGAATTTATAAATGGCTCAGGAACTGTTCTGATTTTTCTTCTCTGAATATAAACTAGACTGAATCTCAAATGTAGTAAAAAAATGGGGATAAGGTTCAGGTTGAGTGGGAATGAGCTCTTACTATGAAAACATGAGGGCCCCAGAGCCCTAAGTTTCATACTCAGCCCACAAAAAGCTGGCTATGGCAACGTATGCCTATAACCCCAGTCCTGTGGGGAGTAGACACCAGAGAATTTGTAGGACTTATTGGTCTGACTGAAACATGCAAGCTCCCTGCTCAGTGGGAGACTCTGACTCAAAGGAATGAATTGGAAAATGACAGAGGAGGAAAACCAATGGTCTTCTCTGGTCTCTAACCTTATGTGCATGGGGGAAGGGGAGGCACATAACACACACATACAAACACACCCCACATAAAAACAAAAATTACGAATTTTTAAAGCTTTTCACCATTTCTACCAGTACGGTAAAGCTTTCTGTTTTACATCTTTCAATATTTAGCTATAAACAATCAATTAAACAGTGAGGAAAATTGTCGGTGATGACATACACAAGTTATGCAAATTAATAATCAATTGTTAGAAATTTCTAATTGCTTTTCCTGAGGTGGACCAACTTTCATAACAATATTGCTTCTTTGAAAGACTGAAATTATAGAGTGCTCTTCATTGTGATATCTGTCCCACAACACATTAAAGGTTAATGGATTTTCCTCGTGAAAGTTTGAACATTTGTTATGATTGAATACTGCTTCAGAAATTGCAATTATTTTTTTTAATATATATTTATTGTCCATAATGAGTTACATTATTTAGTGGGCAAACTATGCGTTGTTATCCCGAATTCCCCTATTCCCCCCCTCCCCATCCCTGATCAGTTGTATATCCTCCTCCGTGGGCTGTCTGTATTAGTCCTTGTGGCAAGGGATCCTGTATATCTTAGTACTCATCCCGGTCTTCCTGGCCCAAGTGTGTTGTTACTGATGGGTGCCATGCCTC
>PVHP010039264.1:0-16430 GCA_004024765.1 Zapus hudsonius | reverse complement strand
GGGGGGCCTGAGATTCAGCATTTCCAACTAGTACAGGAATGACACCAATGCTACTATCTGGGGGTCCCACTGGAGAAGGTACTCCCAAAGCCACCAAGGAGGAGAGACATGCAATGAGGGTACAGGCTAGAGACTATGAAAATGCCATTGTCACTGCTCACCCCATCCCTATGATCCCTCCCGGGTCTTCCACACAGGATAAGCTCAAATGACCAGCAAAGGACTCAGGAGACGAGGCAGCCAAGGTGCCCACTAGCTGCACTGGTCATCTGACTGACCACTATCTGGCTCAAATAGAGCTGAAGGGGCTCAGGGTCTATGCACAGGCTGCCGCCTTCTCCTCCTTATCTATATCTGGGGACACACTACAGCCCAAAGCTGGCCCAGCACCCACTTCAGCCACACCTCAGGCTCCTTTCACACAGCAGAAATCATCCTGTCATCTGAACCCCAACATCACTGACAGTACTTAACAGATGCTGCCTGCTTGTGAGAGTTAAAGGCAGAAGTAGACAACTACAGACACCCAGTTATCCCAGGCCAAGGGGAACTTCAAAGGAGTTTGATAGGATTTGGGTACTATGTGGTCTCCACTAGAGGACCTTCGTCTCAGGATATTATGATACTCAGACCCCCCCCCCCCAATGCTGGGACAGATTTGGTTGTGCCCAAATTAGAGTAGAAAAAAGTTAGCAAATACTCCATTCCTGGAAATCTCCTCCCTTCTCCCTGAAAAATCCAGATTCATGCCACACCCCCTCAGAAAACAGAGCACAGACCTGCTCATGAGAGATGCCTTTGACAACTTGGCTTCTCTTCTCCCCCTTTCTCATTCCTTGCCCACTGAATGTCATGTCCTGCCAGCTCCTCCAACGAGTGGGCGATTTGTAAAACAGGGAACAAACCTATGCAGTTGGTAACAATCTGGCCCTTTAAAAAAATTATCTCTTGCTTATGCTCTGGGTATTTAGGGAAATAAACTCCAGAAAGGAAAACCTGAAACCCAAGACAAAGGACACCCTTCTCGAGAAGAAGAGAGAGGAAGTATGTTCCCAGACAAGCCTGCGGAAAGCTTGAACTTGGGGTTGGGGGACAAGAACCAGTAGCAATGCAAGGCCTGACCACTTGGTAAGTGGAGTGGGTTTCTTCAAGAATGCAGAGTCTGCAGACAGGGAGACAGAAGGCACAGGCCTTTAAATCAGATCATTGACCCTTTCCTTCACTGGCCCCTCACAACAGCAGCTAGGCAGACTGTCGTATGGTCATGGGAAGTACTGAGGACCTGGGCTCTGGTTCCCCCAAGGCTCTTCTGACAGCAGAGAGAGAAAGCCTCGGGGTTCTGACAGCAGGCCAAGGAGGAGCCTCAAGCCTCTGAAGGAGGAAGGGCTAGGGTGGCTCCCCAGGGACAGGAGGCTGAAAAGCTGGCATCTGTCTCTTGGCTCATTCCCCCAGCAGATGGTTCCTCCCCCTGAGAGTCTGGGTACAGGAGGCAGGGCGGTGGGCGCCTTGCTCTGGGTAGCATATGCCAGGGTGTGAATGAAAACAAATTACAGAAGAGGTCTGTCTCGCATGCTGCTCTTCTGGATTTAGAGCTGCCGCATCGCGTGACGGGGACGGGTGACATCCAGGTTCCACTAAGCCACGAGGACAGAGCGACCACAGACTGTGGCCCTGAAGGCATTGGGAAATTCCTCCCTCTATAGAGCCAGGGTGACTAGAGGCTCGGCTTCACGTTATTCTTCATGTCCTATGTGGAGACTGTGGCACAGCCTGACACAGGAAAAGCCCTTGAGAACCCTGACTACTGCCACAGTCCGTGGAACTCCTCACTGCACGTGGATGTGGTATGTTCATGTGTAAGTGGACGCACGTGTGAAGAGGCGGGTGTGCACATATGTACCAAAGGATAACAGGCGGTGTCTTCTGCAGCCACTCTCCACCTTATTTCCTGTGATGGGGTCTCTTGCTCACCCCAGCTCACAGATTCACCTAGTCTGTTTGGACAGCTTGCTGTCTGCAGCTCCTGAGAGGCAGGGGTCACAGGAGCACACTGCCATGCCTGACATTGATGTGGGTGCTAGGAATCCAAACTCGGACTCTCAAGCTTGCATGTCAAGAGTTTCTACCATTGACCCGGCCCCCAAAAAGATGTTTCTTAAAAGTATAATGCACACCTTAAAGACTGTTTCAAGCCTTAGAGATAACATTCAACCTGTCTACTTCATAGCCACCACGAGATACGTGCTCAATAACTGATAGCCATTACTCTCCCAGGGACACCACATTAGTGTCCCTTACATTTTGTCCTGAGACACCAATAAGCCTGATAACTGCTCTTCTAAAAAAGTCATTCTTCCTTTCAATCATAATGTTCTCCTGGGGGAAGGAAGATACAATCATTTCACGGGAGTGAAAACTCACTCTCAAGGAGGCCAAGTAACTTACGTCAGGACATATAACTGCGGTGGGTTGAAAGTAAAAGGCTGGCCACAGGCTTATGTGTCTGTGATTACATCACATAATCAGTTCCAAGCTGGTGGCAATTTGAGAGGCAGAGCCTTGCTGGAGGATGTGTGTCACTTGGGTCCGGCCTTGGGATATAATTAGCTCAAGTCCCACTGGCCAGAGCTGCTTCCTCCCAGGTGCTGTCAAAAGATGTGATGTGCAGCCTCTAAGGTGGCATGATGAAACTTCCCCTTAAGACTGTCAGCTGAAATAAACCTTTTCCTCCTGTAAACTGCTTCTGGTCAGGTGACTTGTCCTGGCAATGCAAAGGTGATTGCAACAAATACTGTCTATTCACTGAACAATGGCTGCCTCTCAAAAATGTTTGAAGTTTCAAGGACTACAACCTCAATTATCTGTGCTTTAATAAAGAAGGCTGGGGGCTGGGGAGATGACTCAGCAGTTAAAAGAGCTTTGGAATTAAAACAGTTAGACATGGTCATGCATGTCTATAACCCCAGTCCTGTGGGGGAGTGGAAAGCAGAGAATTGCTAGGGGTTGGTGGCTGGGGGGAAGGAGGGAGACGGCGACTCTGAGTCAAGTAAGACTCCATCTCAAGGAAACAGGCAGATGAGCAAAAAAGAGGAGACACCTCCACATATATGCAGACACACGTGCATACACTACACACACAGAGACACCAAAAATAAAAAAGTAAACTGAGATAGCTCAGTGGTTAAGGTACTTCCCTGTAAAGCTTAATGATCTGGGTTTGAGTCCCCAGGACTCACATAAAACCAGATGCATAAAGTGGTACATGAATCTGGAGTTTGTTGGCAGTGGCTAGAGACCCTAGTGCATCCATTTTTATTCTTTCTTTCTGTCTGTCTCTCTCTCTCTCTCTCTCTCACTCACTCTCTCTCTCTCTCTGCAAGCATGCAAATAAATATTTTTTACAAATATAGAAAGCTGCTCTCCCACTTCGCCATTTATACATGACAGTGTATGCACACATGAGAGGTGCTTTTTAAAAGAATTACTATAAAGGGCCCATTCCTATAGACACAATGTTCTCTGTAATACCCAAAACATCATCACAAGGTTTTTTTAATACACATTTCATTTCCAGCTAAAGAACATTAATCTGCTTATGTTCTCTGTAATACTCAAAATATCATCACAAGATTTAATACACATTTCATTTTCCAGTTAAAGAGCATTAATCTGCTCTCCAGCATGAGGGTCCAGAAGCTACAAGCTCACCTCACCCACCAGTGTGCACCCCATCAGACTCCTAAGACAACCCTCCTCAGAGCTAATGTCAGCCCTGTTGCCAAGTGCAGCCATAAGACTCAGCCCCAACTTCACACAAGCTGGCCTCACCTGATAAATGTACCTACCACCCATTCTTATGAAAAGAGCATCTTCTGTTTGGCACTTACCTGGCTGGCCCAGCTATCTTCTCTCCTCTTCCCTTCCTTGGAAGGTTCAGATACCTCACTTATGAGCCACAGCCTCCTTTTCTTCTATTATGTCTAGCCCAAGGTGATGTCATCAGTCCTGGGAGTCTCAGTACCATCTGTACAATGGTAATACCTAACACTTTATCTCGGTTTAGAATTCTGCCCTGGATTCCAACAGCCTTCTCTGGGAAAGCTGAACTGGGTGCAGCCTCGCTGTGGAATGCTGGAGCTGACTGAGCACAGGTGTGCACCTGGGCAGTGATGGAGAATGGCAAAAAACAAGCCTCCAAGGAATCACAAATTATAGGAAAAGCAGGACTTGGAACTCGGTGAGCATGTCCTGTGTCTGCTAACAGGCTTAACTGCACATAAAAAGAGCAGAGCGTAGGGCATTTATAGCCACTCCCTGTCCCTGTCCCTGAGTGCACCTGGAGTCTATTGTTCCTGTTCTCAGAGTCTCCCTTTCTGTTTTTTTCTCTGCCAAATTTCTTGGCACATCTACTTGGACATCAAATTTAGGATGTCCCAAATCAAGTTCCTGTTCCTCCACTAAAATCCATTCCAGCCACAGTATCTCCAGCTGCTAGTCACCCAGGACAAGATCTGTGAATTAGTTCCTAAAAGTCCTGCTCATGCCATCACCCAAGCACAAACAAATCTTCCAGGCTCTCATTTCAAATGTCCCATCCATCTCTCTTCTCATCCCTCTTCATCTCCCTCAGCTGAGCCACCATAAGAGCCCTTTCTTCCTACCTCTGTACCCCGAATTCCATGCTCAAACACCTAAGAAAATATACACACAGAGAAACGTACAGTATATGAAGAACCCTAGTGAGGAGCAGATGGAAATTCTTTACTCTTTTTGCAACCTTTCCAAAAATCTGAGTTATTTCAAAATAAATAAACATGGGGGCAAACCACTATCTTCCCTCCTGATCAACCATCCTGTCTTACTCTTGGCCAGCTTAAGGACTCTCCTCATTAAGCCAATCTATTTTTTCCCATGAACAACCAAAGGAGCTCTTACCTATTGCTGCAGTTTGGATTTCACTTGAGTCTGTCTGCAGGGATTCATGTGTTGGAAGCTCTGTCGTCAGTACTGCTATATTAAGACATTGTGGGACCTTTAAGAGGTGGTACTTAATGGAAGATCGCTATTGGCCCCAAAGTGGTCTTCCTCTGGCTTCACCAAGTGATCACTTGCTCTCCCATATGTTCCCACCATGATGCCATCTGCTATACTGTGATCAGCCAAGGGGACCCTCCCAATAGGCCAAATCTGTAAGGCCACCTGATCTTCAACTTTCAGCCATAAATACTGTGAGCTAAAGAAGTGTTATAAAGCTTTCTTTCAGTACTATTTCCTCATAGCAACAGAAAACTGACTAATACTTCCATATTTTGCCTTACTATTCTTACCAATTAGAATATATGTGTGTGCATTGTGTGATATTATATATTATAGCAATGTTATAATATATAATTATATAATAATATAATAAGAATAAAAACCCACAGCCTTACTGGTTCCTGGACCCTTGGGTGTGCAGACTGCTATTGTGGAACTGTGAGCTAATCCAATAAATCCCCTTTTTACTATGAAAAATAAAATCCCCACAGCTTGTCCTTCATAGGTTCTCAATTTTGTGGGAAGGAAATACACATAAAAAGAGAGTCCTGAACAAATATGAGGAGTGCTTCGATGAACGGATGCATGGAAGCGGCAAGTGCTGACAAGCCGTGAGCCACCCCACACAGCTGACTGGCGTGGATGAGCTAAGTGCCCTTACAGAAGCTGCACAGTGCACATTTGCTTTCCCCTGGACCAGGCTCGGTGACGAGCCAAGCGAGGCCCTGCTACAACAGGCTCACATGGCCAAGTGGATGGTGAGACCAATCAGCACTCCATCATACCAAATGTACCGGTAGGTAAATTATAGGCTTTTTTAAGTCAGAAACAAGGGCAGGGTCACAAATTACCTTTTCCCAAGAAGGACAGATATAAAAAAATTCTTTGTCCTACAGCACAAAGCTCCCCATTATCAGTGGTCCACCACCCAACAAGCCTCAGCCTCTGGTGAAACAGGTTCTGAAAGTCCTGATAAGTAAGCATGCAGGTGTCCCAGTTGCTCATCTGAAGCGAGACAGGCTAAGAAGTAGTTCTCAAACCAGGATGGTGAACAGGTTCCAACCAGGTGAAATACCAAATGATTGGTGGTGGCCAATCATTAAAGACTGTTGAGAGGGCTCAAGAATTCATCGTGCCAGTGATTAATAAGCACCACCAGTGATTTGAGCTGTATTCAAACTCACGTGCCTCCCTTCAGACTAGGCCTTCACCAGGTGAACGTAGACCTACAGCTGTCTCTAGCAAAGTAACACTGAATAAGCCCTGACTTCAAGCCTGCAAGAGGGGTGTTCTCAATGACTAGTGATCACTGAAAACTCTAGAACCCTGACGGAAGTGTAAGAGAACACAGCCATGTGTCCAATGACCACTCTTTACAGCCTGCAGGTGTCCAATAAAATAGCCGAGGAGACCAAATGAAGCTGAAGTGTGTATATGGAAGGAAAATGAAAAGGCTGAGGGAGTGGCAGTTAGCACAGCAACCAAGTGCCGTCTCTGCCACAAAGACAGCTGCTACAGCTGCCACGGCCCCTTCCAGTGACTCGGAGTCAGTCCTAAGCAAGGCTTAAATGTACGTACCCCACACAAGTGGCTCCTGAAGCAAGACCTTCAGCCAACCAGAAACCAGAGCATGGTGCCTAAGAGCTGCAAGCCTGGGACAGGCTAAGTGCTGCCCATTCCCACTCCAGCTGCTGCTGCCTGGGGTGGTGCTGTGAGTCACCTAAATCCAGGCGTGGATTTACGCAGCATCCAGAAGAAGTGTGACTCTCAGAGTTCTACCCTGGGCTTTCTCTGCTCCTGTCTATGTTCAGCAGCAACAGCTCTGCCTATGATCCCAGCTGCCTTCCAGCTCCTTCCCACCAGGAGTCCAGGCCAGACCTTAGCATGGCTTTCCCCCTTGATAGTGAAAGTTCCTGTGTACCAGGAATAATTTCTGTGTGGAATGTGGCTTGAGGCCTTCTTCATGAGAAAGAGTGTGTTCGTTGGGCTGGAAGTGTGCTCACAAGGTAAACCCATGAACAACGACGTGTGGTTGGTGTGCCTAGTAAGGAGATGGAGAAAGTTAAATTCACGAAAGCTAATAGGGCCTGTGCACCCCAACTTCCCTGACTTCTTCCTGACATCAAATCGTGGGTATCACATTACATGCTTTCCACCCATGATTAGAAGACCAGAGCAACCCCATGAGGACATCACTGGGACCTATTTCCAGACTGCACAGTGGGCAAGGAGAATGGTAATGACCCCACCTGGACAGCAGGCCCTGCAGCACTACAACTCGGCTCTACAGCCTCAGCACAACTGCAGGTAGAGCACTTCCTGTGAGGAGACATCCAAACGAGGAGAGGTAAGAATGGCCGGAAGAGTACAAATGTCCAGCCAAAGACCCACCAGGGGTGAGAGCTGGGGGTCCCAAATGTGCCCACACTATAGTTCCTGGATTTGATGAAGATGTGGGTGGGGCCTGGACTGGATGAGCAAGACTATTTCTCCAAGGTCTTCTGTTGATTTCCTAGGTGGATCTGGAATCTGAAGTGCTCCAGAATCCTAACCTTCCTAAGCTTCATGCTGCTCACTTTTGGGTCAGGGATGTGCAGCTGGTGAAACCTCTGAAATCTAAACCACTCTGGCTGCAAACATTTCCGTTAGGAGAAACTGAAGCTGTCCTGTGTGAAATCTGAACTCAGGCGACACAGAGATGCTATAATAAATGTCTATCAGACACTCCATGTCTCGCCTGCATCACTGTCTACAAGCCTGTCGTGCTTGCAGAGCCCTGAGGATGGTGCAATGGAAGGAACATGCCTCTCATTCACATCCAAACTCCCTCTACTGCGACTGGGGAGATGGTGAATAAGGGCGCTCGCCATGCAAGCATGAGGACCTGGGTTCAATCCCTGGTACCCATGTAAGATGCTGTCTGTAACCTAGCTCCGAAGGGGTCAGAGACAGGAGGATTGCTGGGGCCTACCGACTAGCCAGTCAAAGAGAAAGGCAGGGAGCTCCACATTTAGACTGTCTCAGGTAAATAAGGTGGAGGAGCAATAGAAGAGAATAATCAACATCATCCCCTGGCCTCTGCACATGTGAACACAGAGCACAGGCATACACATACACATGACATGTGTGTACCACATGGACATACACACACACCCCTACTAACCATAAACAAGACCTTGGGGTTTGCTCTTGTGATTGAAACTGTAATAGAGACCCCTTGGACAGCTCTACTTCCAAAATTTTAGATGGAAGTAGAATTTCACAATTTAATAACACTCGATAAGGAGGCTTCTCTGACTGTGATAGGAGCAATCTTTCTGAACCCAGCTGGTAGGGGACAAACAATAATCAGTTCTCAGCAGGCTTCTGGTCCCAACTCCCAAGGCAATGCCCAGACGTGAAAAGCTATCAGTGACCAAACATCTGACCACTCATGCCACCTCGCCATCTGCTTCTTCTTCACGCCAATTTAAAATTGATAAGCCCTCTCTTAGAAATCAGAGCTGGAATGACTTTTGTCTTTCTGAGACTGCAGGTAATTATGCCTACCCAACAGCATCTAATTAAATTTGAGTGGGCCTTAAACAAGAGTCAAAAGTACCTCAACACTAAACCAACAATAAATTCTAATGTTCTGCACCAACTTTTTTTTCCCTTTCTCTGAAAGGAAATTCACTCATTCTCAAAACTTCTTTTTCTTATCTGTTGATAAAATGTGTGAGAAAAATGTAATTGAAGGGCCTTGTGAAAAATTTTGCCTTTTCTAGGTACTGTGGGGAAGAGTCCAGTAGTTGAGAAGACAAAGAAGCTGGGGACAAGGTACAGCACAGCTCTGCTTAAAACACACATTTAATCCCAGCAAACCTGTGCCTCAGCCTTCACTCCTCTATGGGTCCAGATTACCTATGCCCAGGACTCCGGCTTACCTACGCCTAGGACTCCAGGTTCGGGCACACACACAGACATCACATTCCTATGTGAATAGCTGTGACACATAACTTATTCCCTATGGTATTTCCAGAATTTCTATTCTAGTATCACACCTTCTTTCAGCCAAGCATCTGAGGAGGGGCCTCCACAGTGCCCTGCGGGGTCTCTGCTTACTACACCCTCAGTGCCCTGTGGGGTCTCTGCTTACTAGACCCTCAGTGCCCTGCAAGGTCTCTGCTTACTACACCTTCAGTGACCTGCCAGGTCCCTGATCATTGGTCAGAAGAATATGGCTCTTTCAGCCCATTCCTGCATTCATTCAGTGCAGAGGTATCAGGCAGAGATCATATAATAGGAAAATTCTCTTTGCAAATAGAGAAAGACAAACCAAAGTATGAGTGAGTGATCAAGGCTATAGAGAAACAGGCAGTAGAAAACAGTCTCTGTCCGGTAGCTGGTGAGGATGCCAGCATAAAATGAAGACCATGGACCACAGGGTATTAACTGTAGCAAAGATCTTTGTAAAGTGACACTCTACTCCCCTCGATCTTACACTCCTCATAAATTCCCCCAAAGGGGGTGGAGAGACATCACAATTACGTGATGTTTAAAATGGCTGCAGATCTCAGATGTCTGATAGCTATACTCTTGCACTTTAAGGAAAAATCTCTGTGCACCATCTGGCTAAAGACTCAATGTCATTTTTAAAGAGAACTGTGCATGTTTATTTAAGTGTTTTATACCCGCACACATGCAAACCCTGCGAACAGATTTCTCTGTGTTGGGCTGAATTTGCCAGCCTGCCATAAACAGGCTTCCGCCTCTTTCCTTCATTGTTTATAAATAGCACAAACACCCAAAGATGCAAATCAAGACAAGCTGTGCCTGCAATTACTGCTGCTGTGATGACAGCATGTGACAACTAGCCAAATCAGTACAAGAAGATCCGGGGATGTCGATGGATTCCGCACGGCCGCTCACTTTCCTACAACAGTTCAGAAACAGAAGGAACCAACTCCCAGCACGAGACAGGTGACAGAGGACAGACTAGCCCTTTGTTCTAGAAATGCTTGCTCCATATTTTCCTAGTGTCACATTCAGACCCTGTGTTGATCATGTACCGTGTCAGCCCCTCCTCCTGACGGCAACATAGAAGTGCTACTGAGCCCATCTTATAGAAATGAGCAGCAGAACTGAATGCACCGGCCAGGATTTCAGGCTGATGAGCAAGCCCAATCCACAGCAAAGCCAATACCCAAGGCTCTCCCCATTACACTGTTCAGAAGTCACAATGCCTATGTGCATTCTTTTCCTCTAGAAACGCTGAGACCATCATGCGAAGCACACCATCACAGTGCTGGGCTCAGATTTTCATTCCATGTAACTCTCACAACTGTAAAACATCAGTGTATATTCTCCACTTTACAGAGGAGGAAACTGAGGCCTATATAGAAAGTAAGTTGCCTATGGTCACCTGATACTTGGTATCTTGAACAAAAGTAAGCATTGTTTTTAATTACAAATGTTAAAATTAACAAATACTGAATAATAATATAGCAACAATAAAACTCAAACTCATACAGGATGGTAAAACCCTCCCGTCCCCATAATCTTTATTCGCTGCCCTTCTCTGACGCAGTCAACATTGAGTCACTGCGTATTCCTTCAGAGCCTTTTCTGCGCATTTACAGACAGCTACAGGCACACACACATTAGTGAATGACATATTATACCAAATTTGTTCTCTGACTTGCTGACTCCATTGAAAACTACCCTCCCTCCCCTCCCCCCAGGGCCTGCACCTCTAATCCTTCAGACATCTCCCATAATCCTCCAACAAAGTAGAAAGACTGTGACGAAAGCACAGCTTCAGGAGGCAGCCACCGGCCAGCAAGTCCTCCCCACCATCACGGTGCCTATGTTTAATCACATTTGCCTACAGCAACTAGAAATGTGATTGATGGGATTGTGCCGTCCAGCCTCCTCTACAGGGAAGGCCTTGCCGCCAGCTATCTGCTCCACAGAGTCAAGCTCAAAGCCACCACCAACACCCTGACAGTGAATGAGGCCAAGGTAACAGCAGGTCACGCCGGCCACAGGGAACCCACTGGTCACAACACGGGTTCCTAGGCACACTAACATGGCTGAAACTCTGCCAAGCTGTGGCACCAACCACTGCTTCTTCTGCCATGACTGCCTCTTCCTGACTTGGTTTCACAGTGTTGATCCCTACAGTGTTTCTACCAGTCACCTGTCCCCGTGGCTCCCACCTGTAACAGCTTTAGAGCTCCTCAGACATCCTCAGCACACATTCATTCTGTCTCCCCACTACCATGGTGAACTGAGATTATCGTTACATTGACGTTAGAGAGTCTTTTTTACATTTTGTAAAACAAAGAAAAATTCAAGAAGACATCCTGATAGAGACAAGCCTGATATCTGAGCGAGCAGTGACTGTGCCGAAGGCCTCACCCACATTCTCTCCAGTAGAAGTAGCCACTAATGAAACCATCTTCCCAGGACTTGCCAGGATGCCCACAGCTAATGCTTCTGAGTACAAACTGATGCCTTCTTTCTATCGGCAAAAGAAGTGGCACTTCAGCACCTGCCACCACCACAAGGGCTGTGTAGCACTCACCGTGGAAGGTACAAGTGAAGCCCTTACCCTCAGAGAGCATCAACTCATAATAAACACAAAACAGTGAGGCAAAAGGTTAAAAAACCCCTCCCATTATGCTCAGTCTGAACAACGTGAACAGCCAAGCAACAGAGAAAACAGGATCAGCAAACACACGGCAAGTCGCTCAGCCTTTCTAATATTCAAAAATGCAAATTAAAGTGTGATGCCATCACTTATGCACCAAACTGACAAGTAACTTTGTTTGACAGAGAGAGAGAGAGAGAGAGAGAGAGAGAGAGAGAGAGAGAGAGAGAGAGAGAGAGAACGGGCATGCACCAGGGTCTCTAGCTGCTACAAATGAACTCTAGATGTCTGCACCACTTTGTGCATCTAGCTTCAGATGACTACTGGAGAATCGAACCTGGGTCATTAGGCTTTGCAGGCAAGTGCCTTAACTGATGATATGAGCCATCACTCCAGCCCACAAGTAATGTTTTAAATGAATCCCCCCATAGCATTGGTGAGGACTTGGAAGCAATCTCTCTCAGGAATGATCAGACCTATCCATGGACTGTAACCACTGCAAGGAGAATCAGACGTGCACAAGCTCTACATGCAAGGATGACAACCTGATTCTACCACCAGGGTAACTATAAACTCTACTCCAAACCCAATGCTATGTAAATACTAAGATCATTTTAAATCCTACTTTGAAAGAGGACTTAATGGTGTGACAAAATGCATGCCGACATTTGTAAAATAAAACAGAAGTGTCACTGTACTGAAATGTCACTACACCTCATCTATAATTACTACGTTCCAATTAAAACCTCAGTACAAGGAAGGTAGAGGAAGAAAGATCAGGAGTTTAAGGTCAGACTCGACTATTTAGCAAGTGGGAGGCTAACCTGGGCTATAAGAGACCCTGTCTCAAAAAAAATACATATATACATACTACAAACATACTACATACATGCTACATACATACTGTTGTAGTCGACTTCTTGTTGCTGCAACAAAGAACCCAACCAAAGGCCACTGATGAGAGGAATGGGTTCATTTTGGCTTCTGGACTCCAGGGGAAGCACCATGATGGCAGGGAAAATGATGGCTTGACCAGAGGGTGGACATCACCTCCACCACAGCACTGGAAGCAGTAGCAAGAAAGTGTGCTGAGAGCTGACAAGGGGAAGCTGGCTATAACTGCCACAAGCCCGCCCCCAAACAACACAGCTCCAACAAGGTTCCAATTCCAAAACTGCCATCAGCTGGGGATCAAGAATTCAGAACACCTTACGTTTATGGGGGACACCTGTATCAAACTAATACACATACATACATAATTAAATAAAAAGAAAGCCGGGCGTGGTGACGCACGTCTTTAATCCCAGCACTCGGGAGGCAGAGGTAGGAGGATTGCAGTGAGTTCAAGGCTACCCTGAGACTACATAGTGAATTCCAGGTCAGCCTGGACTAGAGCGAGACCCTACCTCGAAAAACTGAAAAAAAAAAAGAGAGAGAGAGAGTCCTTCAATCTTGGACAAGGCATGTTAACTATGCTGTACCTCAGTTTCCTTATCAATAAAATAAAATAACAATGGCAGGGTACAAGCCTCAGCACCTAATGAGATTAACCGATGAATGTTTCAAAAGGGCAAGTAAAGCTGGAGAGAGCTCAGCAGTTAAGAGCACCTCCTGTACAAGTCTGAGGAGGCCTAAGAGGCTGAAAAGCCAATCCTTAGGACCCACATCAACAGCTGGGCATGGCCACACATGGCTATAACTCCAGTCCCATGGGGAGCAGAGACCCAAGAATCTCTGGGGCTTGGAGAAAGAGAGAGAGAGAGAGAGAGAGAGAGAGAGAGAGAGAGAGAGAGAGAGAGAGAGAATTTCCAGCTGAAGTAAGAATGGCAGGAAATGATGACATCATCAAAATAGAAGAGAGACTAGTTGAAAAGAAGGGGTTCAGTGGAGGGGGAATTTGGCAGGGAGAAGGGATAAAGGAAGGGAGGGGATTAGGACCATGGTATATTGTCTATGTGTTTGGAAGTTGTCAATAAAAAGTTTAATAAAGAGTGGGCAGCAGAGAGATGAACACCCCAACATTCCCCTCTGACCACCACAGGCAAGCATACCCCACTGCAGATGAGCACAAGAGGAGACACATGGGGGCCAGAGAGATGGCTCAGCAGCTAAGGTGCTTGCCTGCAAAGCCTGATGACCTGCAAATAAATAAAAATATTTTTTAAAAAGAATGGTCACATGGACACAAGCATATTCATATACCACACACACACACACACACACACACACACACACACACACACACACACACACACGAGTACCATGTAGGTTTGAAATTGTTCAAAATTTAAAAGTACAAAGAACGTCCACATACACTACCTTCTGACACTTGGAAAAGCTCTCAAGATAGGAAAGCCAGGGCACTCTGTGAGCCTGTGTAGCTTGCCATGTGCTTCCTCCAAACTATCACAGATATATGTCCACCCAGCTCCTTAATGTTGGAAGAAATATCGGCCTAGAACCTCAGCAAAACAATCCAGAACAACCAACCCGCAGAAATGCTCTTGGTTTTCCAGAACCACGAGGCCTCTCTGGCCTCATCTGCCAGGCAGGAGCCTGGGGCCACGTGCCTGAAGCATGTTTGGTTGCTGGCAGGTAATCTTTCTGGAAACAGTCCTGTAGAATTAATGTCACACTTCTCAAAAAGGAAGTGTGACTTTTATTGAAAAATCTATTCCACTTGGAAGAAAGGGCTAATAAAACCACAGAAGGATAATACACTCATACAATAATAAATTAAATTCATCTGTCACAGACTGAAATCCCAAAGCCCTCTGGGCACGCAGCTGCTTTTCTGAGCAGAAATTGAACTCCAAGGGGCAAACAGGTCAACTTTTCTAGAGATTTCTTTTGCAAATATCTCAAGTTAAATTAGTTATTGTTTTCCAGGTTGAAAGCCACTCCTGGCCTAATAAGGCAATACACATAGCTGATGTGTCTCTTGTCAGAACAAAGTCAGGCACTGTGGGGAACCCAGATGACTACAGCAGGCTGGGCCCATTAGGAGCTCACAGTGGGGACAACAGTCCAGTGCCTGCAATTCCTAAACCACCCACCACTGCTTACAGCACCCCCAGCTCTGGCCCTAAGAAGCAGGGGCCTTCAGAATTCCAGGTCCAAGCACTGGGTAAAGAGTGCTAAGAATTGGCAGGGACATTGAGCACTCTTCCCCAAATGAGGCAGAGCTCATAGGGAACGGATATTAATGTGCCAGCCATGACCTTGAGGGATAACGTCAAGGATGAGTTGGGGTCACCAAAGGCCAGGGCCTACTCCCAGCTCGAGAAGGGCAACAACTTCTATGAGTCATAGGAAAGCCATACAGAAAATAGAGGTCAGGAGGCCTGTCCTGAACTGCTGAGGGATGAAGAGAAGGTTCTGGATTTTAAGCCTGTGCAATAGAGTAAAATTAAGATCAGAGCATCCTCCTCCCCACTCCCACGGAACCAAAGGAAGCCCAGTGTTAGCCTGGGTGCCTCAGACACTCACGTACTTCCTTCCACTGCATCATTCCTCTTAAGTGCTCATTCAGCTGGGAGAGAGAAAAGGGGGTTGGCTGTAAATTCCAAATGGCTTGAAGTCACTCAAATTTATCTCATAGCTCAGCAAGAAAAGGTTTTCTAGCACCAGATGTAAAAGTTAGCCTGTGTACATTCCCTTAGCAGAAGTCAAAGAGCATTCAAATGTCACAGTGATATTAAATTTCCTGAGCATTACCCAGAAAAAAATCACATAGTGCCGGAACCCTTGAAAAATGTACACATCAAAAAGACTCAGGGATGCCTGCTTCAGACACACGGAATAACCTGGGATAATGTGCCTCTTCTTTCCAGCAAGCTGCCAGCCGCACAGTGTTTTTACTGATGCCAGGATGTGCTGTGTCCCTCACAGCTGAACAGAGACCACCAACTCTTTCCCAGCACTCTCTGAGCTGCCAGGTCCATCAAGGAAATGCAGAAAACAATCCCCACATAAACATGTCCTCTGTCCTCTCCTGAAAAAGACAGACATGAGGAATCTCAAAGTCAAGCAGAACTAAAATGAGGCTCTGCACATCACAAATCCAGCCCCTCCTTCCACAGCCACAGGATCAAAGCCCAGGTCACAGAAGGAATAGCCTAGGGAACAGAGCCAAACAAAAAACCAAGGCACTTGCCTCTGGTCCAGAGCATGAGACTGTCATGATACTGCACTTCTTTCTCCCATGCAAGTACTAACCAGGCCTGACCTTGCTTAGCTTCCGAGATCATCTGATCTCATTCAGAGTGCTATGGCCCTGGACAACTGCACTGCTTTCTAATGAAGGGAGAGAGGCCCAAGCCCAGGCCACTCCACCCACACTAAAGCCACTCAAAAGGTTGTGCTGCAGTTGTAAAAAGGCATGTGCTTCCCACATGAGCATGTAAAAAGAAGTTTCCACTGTGTCTGTCTCATGACCTGTGCTAGTGAAGCACGGCCTGTACCATGTTCACAGTACACATGGTGTCATGGTTAAATTCTGTCGTCAGCTTGATCAGATTAGGAATCCACAGACATTCGTCTTGGGTGGGTCTCTGAGGCTGCTTCCAGGAAGGACTAACTGGAGGAGGAAGTCCTTCCCCCAGAGTGGGTGGGCCTCCCAGAAGGGGGCTTTCTGGAAGGAGGCTCCAGGAGAAAAGATTCTGTTCCTCCTGCCCGGCTGTGCTGCTGCTGCTGCCGGTGATGCCTTCGCCTGCACTTGAGCTCTCCTGTTCGGCTGTCCTTCATCGGCACTGGAACC